>JAXQQM020079432.1:0-158824 GCA_034641835.2 Pinus albicaulis
TTCTCTGGGTATCCCGAAGTGAACAAAAATATCTTCAAACAGGAAGTCTGAAACAACCTATTTCGTTGCTCTAATTAGTGCCTTTTCTTCAACCTACTTTGTGATATAATCAGTGCAGACCAATATGTATGATTTTTGCTGCGATGAAGGATTAACTGTCCCAACAAAGTCTAGGGCCCATTTCTCAAATGGTTCTATCACTATCTGAGGCTGTAAGAGCATCTCATCTAATTTCAGAGGTTGGCACATCCTTTGGCAGCTATCACATCCTTTCACAAACTTCTTGGCATCCTGGAATATAGTTGGCTAGTAGTACCCCGTTGAGAGTACTTTATGTCCTGTCCTTTTGTCAGCGAAGTGCCCTCCACAGGGTTCCTCATGACAAGCCTTCAAGATCTCAAATACCTCATCTTCTCTAACACATCGCCTAATTTGAAAATCTGGCCCGGTGTGATAGAGATTGCCTTCTATCCAGGAGTAGGTAGCACTTTGTTGTATAATCTTCCTCCTTTCCTTGGAAGACAATTGGTGTGGGAATTTTCCTGCAGCAAGGTAATTGGCTATATCTGCATACCATGGTGAGTGAGTAGAGATGGCAAAAAGATATTCATCTGGAAAATAATCCTCAGTGGCAGTGCAGTCATCACTTATAGTTAGTCTAGAAAGAAAATCAACAAGTACATTACCTTTTCCGGGTTTATCTAGAATAGTAATATCAAATTCTTGTAACAACAATAACCATCATGTAACTCTACCATTAGTAACAGGTTTGTTCATCAAAAATCGAATTGCAGCGTGGTCAGTGTGTACAAATACTTGATACCCGGTGATGTAGTGCCGAAATTTGTTGATAGCATGCACTACTGCTAGGAATTCCTTCTTAGTAACAATGTAGTTGAGTTCTGCTGGAGTTAAGTTCTTACTGATGTAATAAATGGCGTAAGGGTTCTTCTCCTCCAGCTGCCCCAGAACAACACCCACAGCTATGTCAGATGCGTCCGTAGCAATATGAAATGCCAATTCCCAGTTTGGTTCTCGTAAAACAGGTACTGTTGTTACAATTTTTTTTAGCTTTAGGAAGGCATGCTCACACTTCCCTGTCCACAAAAATTCTACATCTTTCATGAGTAATGAAAACAGAGGGGATGAAATTTTTGAAAAGTTCTCTATAAATCTCCTATAGTATCTTGCATGTCCCAAAAAACTACATACCTATTTTGGAGACTTAGGGGTCGAGATTTTCGAGATTACCTCAATTTTTGTAGGATCTACCTTGATTCCATCTGCCGAAATGAAATGTCCCAGCACAATTCCCTCGGTCATCATCATGTGAAATTTCTCCGTGCTTAGAGAAACATTAGTTTGTTCACAACATTCCAACACTTTTTCCAAGTTAGCTAATGCTGTCTCAAAGGCATCCCCGTAGGGTGTAAAATCATCCATAAAGACTTCAAGGCAGTCATTCAAAATATCAGAAAAGATACCCAATATTGCCCTCTGAAAGGTTGTTGGTGTATTACAAAGGCCAAAAGGAAGGAATCTATATGCAAAAGTACCCCATGGGCAAGTGAAGGTTGTCTTGTCTTGGTCTTCCGGGGCAATCTGTATTTGATTATAGCCACTAAACCCATCTGGGAATGAAAATAATTTTTTTCCAGAGAGAGTATCCAAGACCTGATCAATGAATGGTAAAGGAAAATGGTCCTTTTGAGTGGCCTTGTCAAGCTCTCTATAGTTAACACAGACTCTCCATTTGCCATTTTTTTTCGGAACTATGAAAAGCGAAGACACCCACTGGCTGTCAGAAATGGGGTAGATGAAATTAGCATTAAGGAGTTTCTGCAATTCTTCTTTCACTATCTCCTTAAGTGTGGGGTTCATTCGGCACTGCGATTGTCTAACTAGTTTGCAGTCCTCTTTAAGGTAAATGCGATGAGTGCATAGGCCAGCATGGATTCCTTTCATATCCGTATAGTCCCATGCATATGCCTTTTTGTATTTCTGTAATAGCTGTATCAACAATCTGTTTTGTTCAGCAGTCAGGTTAGGATTGATGTTTAAACATTTCCCAAGCCCGATTTCAATGAGACTGCTGATAGTATGTGGAGTGATTTTCAAATGTTCAATAATTGAATCATCTACCTCATCTTCTTCCCTCAGATCTCTAATGGAGGCAACAGAAAGTGAATTACTAATAAAACCATTAATGATATCGTCCTATGTTTCATCCTTAAGGTATTGTGCTTTTCCAAGTGTGAGAAGAGGTAGGGAAAGATCAGATTCAGGTTCAAATTCATCCCACCAGGGACTACTCAAATCTAGATGAGGTTTTGCTAGGGGATAAAGATTCAGGTTCTGAGTGGCCTGCCCATCTGAGATCACCATGGATCCGGACCTACATTCGATATATGCGTCTGCAGTGGCCAGCCACGGTCTTCCCAAGATTAAAGGATGACCCCCCAGGTTGGATTTGGTTTGTAAAATGAGAAAATCAGCCATATAGTTCCAAGAAGCCACAGTGATAACCACATCTTCTATCATTTCCTCGGGCTTGACACGGGACCTATTTGCTAATTCAAGCACTGTGGGTGTAGGTCTAAGTCCATGAAGACCTAGGGAGATGAAGAGGTCTTTATTCATGACATTAAAAACTGCCCCTAAATCAATCAAAGTATTGGTTATAGGTTGATTGTCAATATGGATAGTCACTGTAGGGTTCCTTGGGTCATTATATTTAGTCAACAAAGGCTGATCAATCATGAGATCGAACAATTTCTCCATGACATGGATAGTAGCAGGGTCTTTAGGTTTCCTTCCAAGCCTTTTGACGCATAGATCCCTCACTGTTTTAGCATAGATAGGTACTTCCTCAAGAGCTTGTAACAACGGAATTCACACATACAAATTTTGCAGTTCCTTGAAGAATTCAGATTCAAGTTGTGAGGCTAGCCCAGTTTCAGTTAATCGTTGAGGGTATGGAGGATTCTGAATGCTAACAGCTGAGTCAGCTATCACAGATGCACTAGTCTTGCTCGGATTGGCTTTTGTAGAAACAACAGATCCTTTCGAGCTGGCTACTATAGATGTAATAGTGGGTGTTGTATCAACTGTTACATGTGTAACAACTGTCTCAGAATTGCCCATGTCCTTTCTAGGTGATTCACATTCTTCGATAATAATGGGAGTATGCTCGGGTCTAATTACTTTCCCTGATCGAAGTTGAACCTCGTTAAGCCCAATAGGAGTAATAAGAGAAGTCTGGAGGGTAACCAGAGCATCCATGCTCTGGGTTGCCTTATTATTTGGATTGGGGTTAGGTTGCATAGATAATTGGGGTCGGACAGAAGGTGTAAGATTTTGAATAGAAGGTAGTTGTAACTGCTACTGCTGTATTGGTAGTGGAGGGGGTACTGGACCTTGGCCATTACTTCTCTAGTTCTGACCCCAAGGATTGGGTTGTGATGGAGGATTTTGCATTGGTGGAAGAGACGACCACTGGTTCCATGGTGAAGGAAATTGTGTTGAGGAAGGAGTAGGATACTGCCATGGATATTGCTGACTATTATAAACATTATTCCAAGGATAAAAAGAGGAAAAATCTGAAGGCATACTTGTAGGTCGTGGCTGCCATGGTCTCTTTGATTCGATGAAATAAGAAGATTGGACATCCTCGCTTGATTCTTGAAGTATCGCCTTCAATCTGGGCAATTCAGGACATTGATTCGTAGAATGCGCCAACTAACAGATATTGCACAGACTGACACTATTCAGTCCACATTCTCTTTCCAAATGTTTCTTTTTGCATCGGGGACATAATATTGCTAAGGCTACTTCAGCTTCTGCTTGTGCTTTCTTAACTTGTACCGTAGTGATCTGGGCAGAGAGAGTGTTAAGGAGGTCAGTTTTAAAATCCTCAAATAAATTCCCGATCTATTCTTTGGTTACTCCACTCGTGGACTTCTGTATCTAGACTGAAGGGTCCTGAACTGAACCTTTCCCTTTGACTGATCCTCTTGAGCTACGCAGGCAAAGCTTCATTATTTCGTCAAGTGGTTCTTGCGATATATCTCCTTTTCCTAATAGGTTCAGATGCTCCAGACAATCATCTCTTATACCTCTTAAGAATATTGGCTTTAGAATACCTAGGTCTAAGTTACTGAACTTAGACCTTTGTAAATTGTAGTGAAATCGCTCCATATAGTCTTCCAGGCTTTCCTCCTCCTCCTGTGAAATTCTGAAAATCTCATCCTTCAAATCCCTGGTTCGACAATAATCCTGATACTTAAAGAGGAAGGCCTCTCTCATGTCATTCTAGGTTCGAATCATGCCAACATCTAGTCTCATGAACCATCTTAATGTTGCTCCTTTCAGAGTAGCAGGGAATAATTTCAGCTTCTGGGCGTCTAAAGTGTAGTCATAATCTCTACACAGCACATCGAATTCGAACAGAAAGGTATCAGGATCTTCAACAACCATCCCTTGAAAGGATGGTAGGGATGATAAATGAATATTCTTCATAGGAGCCTCATCCCGTGTTACTACTATTGGGAATTCAAAAGTAACAGAGCTATCCGTCTTGACATTCTTGTCCCCCATGGATGATTCTTCCTGATGGGATGAACTGACTTCAGGGTGTGCTGGATATTGATAAATAAAATGATCAGGTTGTTCCAGGACCAGCTGTTTAACACCACTACCAATGTCCAAATGATGATCAATTAAATGTTGTTCCTTAGGTCCCTGATGCTCCCCACTGGTCTCTCCGTGTCCTTCAATTCTTAGATCTTGATCAATGATTTTTCCCTACTATTTTGAATATGGAGTCTTGATACCAGGAGTGGATATATTGTTTGAAGGGTGGTGAGGTCTAGACACAAAAGACACCGATGGCCCAGGCTTTGATATGGTAGCTGCTTTCCATGGTCCTGTCTTCCTATTATCTCTGTATGACGTAGACTATTCCTTTTCTGCGCTTGAGATCAGATCTACAAAGAATGTCTTTCTTCCCAAATCCGCACTCTTATTTTCCTTCTTAGACCCGTCTTTCCTATAGTCAGTAGAGTGGGGGGTGTTTGTAGATGTTGATATCGTCCTATTGGCACACATGGGCCCTACGTGTATCAATTCATCCTATAAGTGCTTCAATTTCTACAACAGTGAGCTTGCTCAAGTTCGTTAGAGCGATGCCCAGGTTCTTACCTCTTGTCTTACCGCCTAATGACTGTATAGCTGAAGACATCCTAAAGGAACACCCAAAAATTCAAACTTCGAAGTGTCCCAACAAGACATTGGTGAGCCCGCTCAAGTTCGTTAGAGTGATGCGCATGTTCTTACCTCTCGTCTTACCACCCGACAATTGTATCGTTGGAGACACACTAAAAGAAAATGCCCAAAAATTCACACTCCTAAGTGTCCCAGCAAGACATTGGCGAGCCCTCTCAAGTTCGTTAGACCGATGTGCAGGTTCTTACCTCTCGTCTTACTGCCTGGCAATTGTGTCGTTGGAGACACTCTAAAACACACAAAAATTTCTCACCTCTGGCTGCTTCTGATTGATTGGATCATCACTGCCATCCCTGGAAATGGCGCCAAAGTTTTGGACTGTATTAATCACTATTAAATGACTAAAACAATACACATAAATTATCAATCGAGGGACGTCTTTTATTTCAATGATAGTTGCACTGTCTGTGCCGATACACCGAACCAGAAACAAACCCAAATAAAGGAAATCGTTGCTGAAGTAAATGTTGGAAGTAAATCACTAATGCATAAATAAAATGATCTACAAGACTGTAATCACACCTCAATTAATATTTTCTAGTGCACCACACAACAATTATCCAACTGCTATCTCTGTTCTCATATGTGTATCAACATACAAAATATTGAAATTGAAGCGGATATATTCACATCTGAAATAGCGACAACAGAACTTCTACTGATACATAAAAAAAATACATACACATATACACAACTACCTTAATCACTGCAATCCCTGCTAAAGACGAGGGCCCTTCCTCCCTAGCAGGGCGTAGGTAGAGAAAGAACTTAACGGAAACTAAATCAAATAATGCATGTAACAGTAATAACAAGATAATCTGTATTATTATGAGTAAAATTACAAAGCCAAAGTAATGCTTTTCTCCGCTCCCCCCTTTTCGACCTCAAGGGCTGAGAACTATATAGTGGTTACATCTCAGAAAAACAAGGGATAGATTAGTCATGAGAATCTTAGGATTCTCATGCTGATCGAAATAAAATACATATGGTTATAACCACTTCTTAATAAAAGTATGACTGGAAAATTATAGATTACAATCAAAACCGCCGAGAGGCTGTTATCCAAAAATAAAATACTCAATAACTCTCGACTATCATGATAAACCATAGGCGTAGTGTAACATCTAGAGGATAGGTTAAGCGAGTTTGTGAGATCCGATCAATGGTACAACTGTATCAGCAGTTTGCCAGCGGGTCTGTAACAGTAGAGCGTAACAGCAGTTTTCCAGCGGGTCTGTAATAGCAAAGTGTAACAACATCATGGTGTAAAAATATCGCTGTAACAACACACCCTTAACTTCTCATGTGTACCTCATGCTCGGGACCTTTGGTGCTACAAATGACATCTAGAAAGGCAACACAAAGACCATAGATATTCTCCAAACATTCATCCTCAATTAGTCATAAAAAAGGCATGATATATCATAATAATTGATGAAATGGAAAAGTAATGAAAATAAGGTGAAACAACACAAGTTAGGATAGAAAGGTAGGAAAAAGAAGCAAAGATAGTCCCATTGGTTATATTCATGAGGAAAAATAGGGGAAACAGATGTATGAAAAGTGTGCAAAAGCGGCAGTTGAGTTGATGCACATATGTGCTACGGGAAGTGATAATCTTCTTGTATAGTTTCTTGCTACGGTTTTGGAGACAACTATCTTGAGGGAAAGAAGAAAAATGTGGGGATGCTGGCGTTGTGTTTAGGATGTGAATGGAGTGGTGTAGTGGAGAAAGACATGAGAGAAGAGTACTGTGTGTATTTAGCCAAGCGGCTCACGGTGGAAAAAATAGAGTGTTTGATGAGTGAGTCTTCATGCATGGGATAAAGTGATAATTTGGGATGGTAGCCATAGGTGTGAAAAAAAAATCATATATTTTTTAGGGTTAGGGAGCCTTAGGTGAGCTTCGTTAGCCTCAGGTATCTTTCCTGTAGCATTACAGGGTTTTTTGTAGCACTACAGGAAATCCTGTAGCACTGCAAAGATTAGGAGAAAATTTATATTTTTTCTCACATGGTGGTAGAAATGGATGAAGGAATGCATGTTGGGGTTGGACATGGAGTGGACAGGTAGAGGAGAGAGAGATATGGAATGAATTTTTCTCCCTTTGTCTAAATTTTCCCTGTACAGAAACCTGTAAAACAGAAGCATGTTAGTGCATAGGTGTTGTGTCATTCTTTTGGATTTTTTTTTCTTTTTTCTTCTTTACTTTATTTTTTTTTTTTTTTTTTTTTTTTTTGAAGACAGATGGGCTGCATCAGTAGAGGTTTTCACCCCAAAATCCCGCCTTGGGTGCCTAAAAGAGGTTTCACCCAAGGATATTTTAATTCTCTTTTTTTTGCTCTAGGATTGCCTCGTGGAGATTTTCAACCCAGGAGTTGACCTTGGATGCCTTAGAAAGGTTTTCACCCAGGGCTCTTTATTTTTATTTTTTATTTTTCTCAAGAAGGTGAGGCGCTGGAAACTATGAAGCTTCCAATTACATTCACCTCTCTTTTTATTGTATTAATAAATTCTGCCTTAGATAGGGGTTTCTTGTACATCTTTATCCTGTAAACATTGAGAAGCAGAGGGATCCCATCCTCTTCTATGGTTCTAATCTGAACAACCCCATTGTCATGGAATTTCTCCACTTGATAAGGTCCTAGCCATATGGTCATTAAATTTCCCTTGAAGTCCTTGAATCTGGAGTCATAGAGCAAAGTCCAATATCATTCTTGAAATGTCTTCTCTTTGATGTGATTGTCATGCTAAAATTTTATTTGTAGTTGAATTACTTTTGTGTGAAGGAGGGCCTACATTCTAAATTCATCCAAACCATTGAGAAATTTGAAGCAATATTTATTATTGTGTTGGAAATATGATGCGGGATGTTGTCCTTGATGTGGGCCCCTTTGAATGAAGATGAAGACATGTGACTATTGACATGTGTTGTCCTTGATGGCAATCCACGTGATGAAGTTATGCTTGACTTGATGGACTTGGTAAATGATGTAAATCTGATGTGATATGTTGTTGAGTGTTGTCCTTGAAAGGCAACCCACTTGATGAAGATGATGAAAACTTACTTGATGAAGTTGTGCTTAAGAGAATGTGCTCCTGATGAAGAAAATATGATGTTTCTACAGTGTGTACAGAAGGCTATGAAGAAAGGATTTCAGAATGTACTCAAAGTATGATGAAAAAGAGTATGTCTCTTGGTATACGCGGATTGGCCTAGGGGAAGTCGCGTATGCACGCGAAAAAGAACGTGCCAAGTCGCGTATGGGCTAAAGCGCTCAAAAAGTGCAAAACCAAGGGTAACCACCATGGTATTGACCCATTGTATTGGGTAATGATCCGCCTAATTGACCCCGTCCAGGTAGTTTTGGGCTTATGGTATTGTTTTGGTCCATGGTATTGAAAAAGGGGCTCATGGTATTGAAAAAGGATAAACCTATATAAGGAGAAGAAATTCATTGTGCAAAACATGAGTGTGGGAGCAAGATGTCTGAACTTGAATGAATACTTCTCTATGAAGTATATCTGTATGGAAAGGGTAAAGGTTTGTTGATAGATCTGAATCTATGATGCACTTATGAAGAAATGATGAAGCGGGACTTCTAGATCTGGATTGTACTTGTATTTTGCTAGATCTGTTTATGGAAGGCTTAGATCTGTGATGAGGCGAACATCTAGGCGAGCATATATGCAGTAAAGGGTTGAATCATTTGATAATACGATCTGAAGAGTATCTTTATACAATGATTGAAAATCTATAAGCTGCCGGCCCAGGTGGAGAGGCGGCGTATATCGCGGCTTATTTGAAGTAGCAATGTGATATCTTGCCAATAAATACTCTAGAATTCTATCTGGTTTATTGGATGTAAGCGTATCGCGACATCGGTGAAGTAAAAGCGCGTATGCAAACTAGGGTTTGCTGAAGCAAGGGGTATGAAATATCTGATCTGTTCTGCTGTGTTTCTGCTATCTGATCTGTGTTGATATGTATCTGTTGGTGATGAATGTTTGTTCTTAAAAGTATGGAAAGGGTCCAGTATGAAAATATGATGAAATGTGGCATGCAAGTGGTGTTCTATTGAAGTTGTTGGATCCAGTGTGAAAATTGATGAAACGTGGTCCAAGGTGGTGCTGAGGGTTGTAGCCTTCAGTCAGGGGGTTGTAGCTCCCTTCCAGGAGAGGCTGGTAAACGAGATCAGGGGGTCGTAGCTCCCTTCCAGGAGAGGCTGGTAAACGAGTCAGGGGGTTGGAGCTCCCTTCCAGGAGAGGCTGGTAAACGAGCACAGGTGGGTGCCTGCATGCTGGTCAAGTCTGCGCCAGCACATATGTTGTAAGATTTTTTCTCTATAATAAAATATTGAAGGCTGAGCAACTGCAGCGGTGGTTTTCTCCCGATTTGGGTTTCCACCTAAAAATCCTGGTGTTCATGTGTGATGCTTTGTGTGATGGCTTATTATGTTCTTACTGCACATGTTTACTGTTTATTGAACATCTGATGAATGAATGATGGAATGAAATAAGCAAAGAACTAATGACATAACTAGATCTCTGTGTATACGCTAGTTGCATGAAAGATATCCGCGTGTATACGCGAGTTTACTAAAGGAAAGTAGCGTATGGGTTTTAAGGAATGAAAAAGTGAAAAGTTTTGAGTATGCAGTAAATACTGATTCACCCCCCCCCTCTCAGTATTTTTCCCAACAATTGGTATCAGAGCAGGTCCTTGTGTAGAAGCTTGATCGCTTAAAGGAGATCCGTCGCAATGGGAAGTCAAGAAGGAGTAATGTCTATAAAGCCACCTCTATTCAATGGAAGCAATCGGATATTTTGGAAGGTACGTACAAAAGCATATCTGCAAAGTCTTGGTGCAGATGTATGGGCAATCGTGGAAGAAGGTTATCAATACCCGGCAAGCATTCCTACTGATGCAGCTGAAAGAAAGAAGTATGAAATCAATGCCAAAGCGGTGAATGTCTTATTGGGAAGCATGTCTGAATCAGAATTTGCTAAAGTAATGCAGCTACATTCGGCAAAAGACATATGGGACAAAATCATTCTAAGCTATGAAGGAGACACAAAGGTAAAAAGTGAAAAACTCCAAACTCTTAGAATTGAATATGAAAATTTGAAGATGCATAGTGATGAGAGTGTTGCCAGTTTCTTTCTTCGTCTGGATGATATTGTAAATCGAATGAGAAATTTGGGTGAAACCATAGCTAATACTACTCTGGTGGAAAAGGTCTTAAGATCATTGACTTCAAATTTGACTCTAAAGTTTCAGCTATTGAAGAAAGGCAAGATTTGCAAACTCTTACTATTGTTCAATTACATGGTACTCTGACTGCTTTTGAAATGAGATAAGGAGGCCCTTCTCAAGTAAGAGAAGCTGCTTTTAAGGCATCTACAAAAGGAAAGGAAAAGGAAGTTGTCAAAGAATCCAGCTATATATCCGATGAAGAAGAAGCGAATTTCGTGAGAAAGCTCCAACTAGGCATTGGAAGATTCAAAGGTAAGCTTCCCTTCAAATGTTTTGAGTGTGGAAAAGTTGGTCATTATGCTGCTAAATGTCCTTATAGAGAAAAGCATGGTAAAGGGAAACAATTTGAAAAAAGAAAGAGTTATTATGCAAAAGAAGATGATGATGAAGTGTCCAGTGAAGATGAAGAAGATTCTGACCAAGATCTGAAAGTGCTCATGGCTAAGAAGCAAAAGAAGAAGGTTACTCCAGGAAAGGAGATACCTCAGAAATCATGTATAGCAAAAATTGAAGAAGATGAAACAGATTCCGACGAAGATCTACAAGCACTCATGGCAAAGAAGAAAAAGGAGAAGGCCACGTGTAATACTCTTCTTTGTGCAAACAATAGTAAATATAGTGAAAGTAAAGTTGTGGATCTAGAAGAAGCTCTCAAGATTAAAGTTGAAGAACTGCAAAGTTCATATAATAATCAAGAAACTATCTACAAAGAGATGATCTCACAAATGAAAGATCAAATAGAAATGCTGAATGGACAGGTGGACAAGTATCAAAGGTTTCATACTTATGCATCCAATCGAATTAAAGATCTAGAAGCAGATTTTGAAAAATCAAGCAAGAAGAATGAAGGACTTGAAGCTGCAATCATTTGTCTTCAGGAAGATTTAGAAGCATCAAGTAAGAAAAATAAAGAACCTCTACAATCATTTGAAAAGGAAGGCCTTGAAGCAGAAATCATCTCTCTTAAAGAAGATCTGGAAAAATCAAATAAGAAGAATGAAGAGCTGCAACAAACATGTGAAGGAAATGAAGAGTGGTTGAAAGAAGAGATTCTAAATCTGAAGGATCAAGTAGAAGATGGAAGAAGGAAAGAAGAAAGCATGACAAAGCAATGTCAAGCCTTGGAGGTTGAGGTAAACATTCTCAAAGGTAAATTAGAAGAAAAGGTTAAACTTTTGAGGTTTCATGATAGTACTAACATTTTGGACAATATTCTGAGTAATCAAAGGTCTCCTGCTATCAAACATGGTCTTGGTTTCCATGAAACTGTTAAAGGAGAATCTAGTTCACAAGGAAGTGCTAAAGATTCTAAGGAAGTCAATGCAAAACCTGAAGAGTTGAAAGAGACAAAAGGTCAACCAACAATGATGAAATCTCAAAGGAAATCATTCAATAATGTTGAATGTTTCAAATGTCATAATTATGGGCATGTTGCAGCAAATTGTAGGAGCAGATCATTTCAGCCACAAACAAACAGGTTCTACTCAGAAAGGTACTCTAGTTTCTTCAGGGGATATTGTTTCTCATGTAACATGTATGGCCATAAAGAAGTTGATTGTAAAAGGAGGAAGAAAAGAAATACTCATTATGATTCTTATGTTTATTTCTCTGGCCACATGAGATGTTATGCTTGTAACAAATATGGACATGTAGAAAAAGAATGCAGGATGAACAGATCTGGGAAAGTAGACAATTTTCAGCACACAGGTGGAAAGCTCAAGCAAATTTGGAAAAAGAAGGAGGACCGATCAGAAACGTAGGGAATTCAGACCCTACTGCAGTCATCCGCTTCTGGAAGCTTACTTCTCTGATTGACTGCAGAAATGATGTGGGATACATTATGAGATTTAGTAATGTATCGTCATAGGGGGAGCAATGTATGATGTCTCTCATGGTTGATTTGATTATTCTGGTTATATGTATTTCTGACAGTGCATCTGGTGTGAAGAAAAGACAGGAACAGAAGGTAAATTTGCAGAAGGAGATGAAGGTGTGAAATTTTCTATATTACACTTTCCATACGCGAGTTCTATTCACAAAATTCGCGTATACACGCGAGTTTCAGCAGACACAGTCGCGTATGCATTGATGATAAAAGAATTTATCTGATAACTGAAGATCTGGAGCAGAGGTCCAGGGGGAGCATCAGTCTGACTACTGATGATTGCACTGTTAGCATCATTCTGGTTATACTCATGATAATGGAATGATACATGGGTTCTTGTGTTGAAGATTATGGATGAAACCTGGGTGCTTTATGATGAAGAGCATTCGTTGTTGAAATGAAAGTCTTATAATTCAGAGATGAGGACAGATCATGCAGAGATTGTTGCTGATGACTTGCTGTTGAAGATGTTTCAGATTGCACAAGTTAAGGAAGAGCATTGGTTTAGGGGGAGCAGCAGGTTGAATACTAATGATTGCATTGTTGGCAATATGACTGCTTGTTCTTTGGTTTTTGTGATACTCATGCTCAAAAGATGATGACTTGGTACATTGTTTATTATGATGAGATTTTGAGCCCTGGTTGTCTTTTGTACTCACACATGGATGAGTTGGATGTCATTTGATTCAGAAATAAATCATGCAGAGTGTGTTACTATGGTTGAGAGATCTTTTGCCTACATATGTTACTTCATGATTAAATCTTGAAGATCATGGTGATGTTGGACCACATGGATGATTGCTTGACACCTATGTAAAGATGTTGTTCTGATCTGAGAATCTCTCTTGGTAAGATTGTATTGATGCTGCAAAGAATCTGAAGGCTTGGTTACTAATGTGCTTTTGCTACAACCATTGGATGACGCTTGAAGACACAACTGCACTGTTCTATCTATTTGAAGTCCAGGGAAGCATTCAAAAGAAGTTGATCATTATCTTTGCCTCACAAGGAATCAGATCTGGTTGAAATTTAGAAGATGGCTTGGGATACGCGGGTTTCCTGAAACACAGTCGCGTATACACGCTAGTTCCTGCACAGAAAACCGCGTATGTCTGATTGCTGACAATTTTTGCTTGGATTCAGCTCTTTTCAGCACAGCTGCAGCGCTGTTTGGTATCTCTGATACTGTACTGTTCTCTCTGGTGGTGTTCCAGTTCTCATAATTCTGTTTCTAATGTTTTGATGAAGATGCCTTGATGATTTGTTGGTGGAAGTTTTCAGGATGCACAAACTAAGGGGGAGCCTTAGTCTTTGGAAAGATTGCTTAGTTGCACAGATTCAGGGGGAGCATTAGCTTTGCTAAGTATAATGCAGTGTTGGAATTTTGATGGTTCTGAAATATGTTCTCTCTCTTGAGGACTTTCTGGTGTTGGGCTTAAAGTTATATTTGTAGTTTGGTGTAAAGGTCTGGTTGAGACCCATGTTGTAAAATTGTAATATTCAGTCATGTAAGGACTTGTCAATTTGTAAACCCACTTGGTTGGGTAGCTGAGTCATTTTTGTAAACCCACTTGGTTGGGTAGCTGAGTCAAATTTGTAAACCCACTTGGTTGGGTACTTGAGTCTCATATGTAAATCCACTTGGTTTGATATTTGATGTAAGTATGAGTCATTGGTGATAGGAACTTCATAGAGTCATGTACTTCATTGAAAATATGTTTGAAGATTCAGCATGAACTCAGGGGGAGATTGGTCACTTCAGTATACATCAGATCTGCAGAACGCTTCTTCTACCTGAGGAGAAAAGGGGGTGAGTGTGTTGGTTTTGATCCGCCCGTTGCCCTTGATGTCAAAGGGGGATAGTGTGTTGGTTTTGATCTGCTGGTTTTGTCCTTTGCCCTTGATGTCAAAAGGGGAGAGTGACATGGTGTTTGAATAAAGATAATGATGTGCCCTTTGCCCTTGATGTCAAAGGGGGAGAGTGACATGGTGTTTGAATGATGCCAAAAATGGAGAGAGTGACATGGAAAATAGGGAGAATGACATGGTGTCATTGTAATCTTAATGTATCTATCTGTTGTGGTAACCAAACACCATCATGGTTGCCATCAAGTCCAAAGGGGGAGATTGTTGGAAATATGATGCAGGATGTTGTCCTTGATGGCAACCCACTGAATGAAGATGAAGACATGCGACTGTTGACATGTGTTGTCCTTGATGGCAATCCACTTGATGAAGTTATGCTTGACTTGATGGACTTAGTAAATGATGTAAATCTGATGTGATATAATGTTTGTTGACAATATGATGCTAAGTGTTGTCCCTGAAAGGCAACCCACTTGATAAAGATGATGACAACTTACTTGATGAAGTTGTGCTTGAGAGAATATGTTCCTGATGAAGAAAATATGATGTATCTACAGTATGTACAAAAAGGCAATGAAGAAAGGAATTCAGAATGTGCTCAAAATATGATGAAAAGAGTATGTCTCTTTGTATACGCGGATTTGCCTAAGGGAAGTCGCGTATGCACGCGGAAAATAACGTGCCAAGTCGCGTATGGGCAAAAGCGCTCAAAAAGTGCAAAACCAAGGGTAACCACCATGGTATTGACCCATTGTATTGGGTAATGATCCGCCTAATTGACCCCGTCCGGGTAGTTTTGGGCTCATGGTATTGCTTTGGCCCATGGTATTGAAAAAGGGGCTCATGGTATTGAAAAAGGATAAACCTATATAAGGAGAAGAAATTCATTGTGCAAAACATGAGTGTGGGAGCAAGATGTCTGAACTTGAATGAATACTTCTCTATGAAGTATATCTGTATGGAAAGGGTAAAGGTTTGTTGATAGATCTAAATCTATGATGCACTTATGAAGAAATGATGAAGCGGGACTTCTAGATCTGAAATGTACTTGTATTTGCTAGATCTGTTTATGGAAGGCCTAGATCTGTGATGAGGCGAACATCTAAGCGAACATCTGTCTGAAGTAAAGGGTTAGATCTGAACTGAATATCTGATCTGATGAAGTATGCTGCTCTGTAATGATTGAAGATCTATACGCTACTTCGCCGCGGAGGAAGCGCGTATATACGCAGCTTCAGCGAAGAGAAAGCGCGTATGCGCAATAAAATATACACTGATGTATACGCTGGTTTGTGTGGACGGAAGCGCGTATATACGCGACATCAGTGAAGTAAAAGCGCGTATGCAAACTAGGGTTTGCTGAAGCAAGGGGTATGAAATATCTGATCTGTTCTGCTATGTTTCTGCTATCTGATCTATATTGATATGTATCTGTTGGTGATGTATGTCTGCTCTTAAAAGTATGGAAAGGGTCCAGTATGAAAATATGATGAAATGTGGCCTGCAAATGTTGTTCTATTGAAGTTGTTGGATCCAGTGTGAAAATTGATGAAACGTGGTCCAAGGTGGTGCTGAGGGTTGTAGCCTTCAGTCAGGGGGTCGTAGCTCCCTTCCAGGTGAGGCTGGTAAACGAGATCGGGGGTCGTAGCTCCCTTCCAGGTGAGGCTGGTAAACGAGTCAGGGGGTTGGAGCTCCCTTCCAGGAGAGGCTGGTAAACGAG
Organism: Pinus albicaulis; assembly: GCA_034641835.2. Taxonomy (NCBI): domain Eukaryota; kingdom Viridiplantae; phylum Streptophyta; class Pinopsida; order Pinales; family Pinaceae; genus Pinus; species Pinus albicaulis. The sequence goes on from JAXQQM020079432.1 coordinate 16,012, forward strand.
CGCAGGTGGGTGCCTGCGTGCTGGTCAAGTCTGCGCCAGCACATATGTTGTAAGATGTTTTCTCTATAATAAAATATTGAAGGGTGAGCAACTGCAGCGGTGGTTTTCTCCCGATTTGGGTTTCCACCTAAAAATCCTGGTGTTCATGTGTGATGCTTTGTGTGATGGCTTATTCTGTTCTTACTGCACATGTTTACTGTTTATTGAACATCTGATGAATGAATGATGAAAATAAATAAGCAAAGAACTAATGACATAACTAGATCTCTTTGTATACGCTAGTTACATGAAAGATATCCGCGTATATACGCGAGTATACTAAAGCAAAGTAGCGTATGGGTTTTAAGGAATGAAAAAGTGAAAAGTTTTGAGTATGCAGTAAATACTGATTCACCCCCCCCTCTCAGTATTTTTCCCAACATATTATTGTGATGTCCAAGTCCATCGGTTTTTGCCATTCTAAAGTTGTTATACTCAAACTCAATAGAAAGCAAAGCTTTCTTCTTATAAACTAGATCATATGGAGTAAACCCTGTAGTTGTCTTCCAGGTGGTATTGTAAGCCCAAGCGGCCTCCACCAATCTATCTGCCCAATATTTTCTGCTGCTACTCACAAATTTGGTGAGGATGTTCTCCAAGGCTCTATTTGTCACTTCCAGTGGAAGTCTTGTGCTTTATTTTGTGTTGCCTCATGAGGTTCTCAATGAGATGAGATGTAAATTGAGCCCCCTAATCAGTGACTACCTCTCTTGGGTATCCAAACTTGTAGAACACATTATTTCTCAAAAACTCAACCACCTTATCTTCTATTGCTTCTCTTACAACCCTTGTTTCAACCCACTTGGTCAAGTAATCGGTGCAGACTATGATGTATATTTTTTGCTCAGATGGTGGATCAATGGGTCCAATGAAGTACATGACCCACTTTTCAAATGGCTCTAAAGCCTCCTGAGGTTGTAAATTCATTTCATCCCTCTGTGTAGGTCTCCCAATCCTCTAACGCTCATCACATATAATGGTGTATCTCTTATCCTGGTGGAGGGTAGGCGAAAAGAACGACTACCGAGGCTTTGAATGTTGTCCTCTTAGCGAGGCAGCAGAGACCCACAGGGGACCATCATGACTATGTTGAGGATGTCAAGACCTCCTCTTCCCTCTTGGGTCCCTATATTACTGGTGTAGTCCCTTATTGTTGTTAGTGTAGCCCCCTTATTGTTATTTTTGTACCCTTTAACCCCCATATTGTTATTATTGAGCCCTTACATTATTATTGTTAGGTTGGCATTTAAAGTTTAGACTATGATCTTGGCATGAAAGGATTTGAATCATCCAATAATTTTTTATTTATGTAATGTAAAGGAGGTTTCCCCCTCAAAGTGGATGATTTATAAGGTGTTGATCTATATTTTATTCTATTTTTGGAGCTGGTTTCATAACATTTGGTATCATAGCTTTGGATCCTAGGGTTTCACTGCTTCAAACAGGTCATCATGGCATTTTCGCTATAATTTTTTTTATACGAAGGATCAGACGCTAAAAAGGAAACCCATTTGCGAAGAAATCCTAAGGAAATTCGTTTAAAAATTTCAAATGTTGTTTCAAATTTTTTTGAAGATATGATCTGTGGAAGTTAGGGTTTTTGCAAGCCCCTAAATTTCATCTAAAATAGGTGACCTTGCTAATATCGTCATAACTCTCTATCTGAGCATCGGATTAGAATTATATAAAAAATGGCCACAAGTACACATAATTAAATTTCTTGTGTATCAATTTGGCGAAGGAGGAAACAATGACATGTGTCATGCCATATAAGTTCGCTCTACTAAACTAGTCCATAATTAGGTCATTGTGGGATATTGGGCATAAATTTTCCTTGAAGAATCAAAATAAGGTCAGACCTATGGCATTTGAAAGGTGCTTCAGAGGGCTAATACAGGGCAGAATTTCAGATATTGAAGATTCAAAATCATAGAGATAATTAAGTTTCAATATCAATCTCCTCAAAATAAAGAAAAAGGTGTGTTATTTTTTTTGAATTGCATAAGTCTTGTGTAAAAAATCAGTTTGAATTGATTCCAAGGGCATCTTGTAGAATAGATATCAGTATTGGGTTCTAAATTCTAATAAGGATTGATGTCTTCATAGGCACTTTAAAGGATAACATCCAACATGAAGTTCTCGTTTTGGCACCTGATTCATTGGAGAAGGCATTCGGGTTGGCAAGAAAAGTTGAATGTAAAATTATGGCGACAAGGAAGCCTACCACTCAATTCTATAAAGAAGGAAGTGTTGCTACGCCTAGATTTCCACAACCTACAAGGTTGACACCACAACAATTGGAAGAAAAAGAGAAAAAGGGCTTTGCTACAGTTGTGATAGCAAATACACTAAAGGTCATAAGTGTGCTGAGAAGAAATTATTTTACATAGATTGTGAAGAGGAAGAAGAAAATGAACAAGAAGAGGATATACACCAGGAACCAACCCTAGAAGAGAAAGAATTGAGTCCGACCATATCGTGTAATGCATTGGCAGGAATTACCACTCCTCAAACCCTCAATATTGAAGGACATATCAAGAAGAAAAAGGTAATAGTGTTGATTGATTTAGGTAGCACCCATAATTTTATTCATTGTAAGGTAGCCAAGGAATTGAATTTTTTTCTATACCTAGCACCAGAATGTCAAGTGATGGTTGCAAATGGAGGAACTATAAATTGCTCTGGAAAATGCCATAATATAAAGCTAACCATGGGGGAATATGTATTGACTAGTCCAATGCTTTCCATTCCTATGGGAGGTGCTGATGTTGTACTAGGAGTACAATGGCTACAATCTTTGGGGACGGTAGCTTTTAATTTTCAAGAACTTTTCTTGAAATTTTTTTCAGAAGGAAAGGAAGTCGAATTACGGGGTATTGCGGGGAAGCCAGGAAGGATAATAAGCTCTAATATCATGACAAAGCTTCTAAAGAAAGAACATCGAGGCGTAATTGCACAATTATGCTCACTAGAAGTTCCAACATCAAAATCATCTATTTCTGCAGATCTCCAACAAGTCTTGGACAATCATTCCAAGGTGTTTGAAACTCCCAAAGGAATCCCACCTATTCGTGATCATGATCATTCTATTAATTTGATTCCAGGAAGTGTTCCTCCAAACATCAGGCCTTATAGATATCCTTATGTCCAAAAGAGCGAAATTGAACGTATGATTGCAGAAATGTTAGAGGCGGGTATAATTCAACCTAGTGAAAGTTCTTTCTCTGCTCCAATGATTATTGTGCTATACAACAACCCCCCATTTATTTTAATAAATAGGGGCCCTTTAGAAATAAATAGGAATTTTTTTTTTTATCTTAAAAAATAAAAACTTTAGGAAATAAAGTTTTCTTTGAGTTTTTCCGCTTTATTCCTTAGTGCGCATCGCAAACCACTTAGCTTACAGCAAAAAAGAATTGAAATCAGTTAAGTCACACGGGTTGCGAAAATGTGCTAAACCCTTTTTCCGAAGTTATGATTAAAACTTGCAAACACTCTAATCACCGTTATAATTCGTTTATCGCATCACACCTTATTTAAACAATCAACTTATAAAGCATTTTGATTAAAGTTATAAGCTGCGATTAGGTGGACCCAACGAGCCAACAAAGTAATAAACATAAAGCTCTAAAGCGTGGCCGCTTGACTTCTTGAATGCGCAATTCGCATTTCGCACAACTTAACCAAAAGAAAAATCATTACCACATAAGAGTTGCGATGTGCGATTTGCACAGATCGCATTTCGCAGAAGTTTTAGTTAAACATCACAAGCGGTAAAAGTTATATGATGTGATATGTGAATGAATGGCATTTAATTACTCAAGCATGCGAAATGACTTATGTCGTATCAAAACGAAATCCGAGATCTAACGTATTAAGTTGATTGATAGCTATTTCATGTAAAGGTGTAAGAGATTTGATTTTGAAATGATAAACGATGATTAATAGCATTTAATAGAAATAAAGGTTTTAATAGATTCATATCTATTCATGCATGTTTGAAATAAACAACGGATTTGTCTCTCTGTTCTCTATATTTGTAATGTGCGTTCTGTTTACTTGAAACCAGAAAATCTCTTAACAGAGTGAAAAATATTGAAATGAGCAAGAAAGGCAAAGAGATTGTTCAAACACCGTCTATTGAAGATTCAGACATGTCTCCCTTATTTTCAGACACCACCTTCAACAAGGATTGCGGAAGTTCATCATGGGAGGCAATGTATAAGCTTTTCGAAGACGAAAATCCGAGGGTAATAACCAAAGTCGCTACAACAGGCACGACATCTACTTCAGACACGACTTACTTTGACGTTGCATGTTCATTCGTCCACAAGGTAGCCACAAGACCAAAAATAACTCCCTTACATAGACATGGTTAAGTGGGTAATTGACCACTCAAGCATAGAAGACAGAACATTCAAAGATTCAAAGGGAGAAAACATAGGGTCTTTCAGGGCATAATATTTACAAGAAATGTACCATCTACCCTCCCCGTAGCAGAAATATGACAAGGCTTTTCTGCAAAACTTTAGAGCAGAGCATCCAAACCTCATGAAGGTCATCAAAGAATGGAAGGAAGACCAGGGAAAGCTGAAGCGAGATAAACTCGATATGTACCCAATTGCCCAAATTACTTCCCCTTACTGCTATGCTGCCGGTATGTTGTGTAGATTGTTTTCAAAACCTGATACCACTAGGTTATCAGTAGCTTGGGTTCCATTGATTGACGCAATCATCAATTCCTTAATTTTGAATTGGGCAAATATCCTATTTGACAGTTTAGCCAAACACATCACAAGATATAGGAATAAAAGGAGTGTTTCATCTAGAGAAATACCTCCCTTTTATATGTCTACCTATGTCATGGACGCAATCTGCTTTTCTTCTAGTTTTCCTACCATGGGATGGAAATGGACTACCCAAGACCCAACCCCAATCCACATTTACCACAGAGCCCTCTGGGATTCAGACTTCCATCTGCATTTTTATAAAATTTGTCATGGAGTCATGTTGCCTATGCACCAAATGATATTCAATAGGAAAGCCCCTAGGGTTTCTAAATAGGTTAGTGCAGATATTCTTTCTGTGGCTAGATGATTTGCAAAGGAGAATTTTACATATGTTAGAGTATTTGGGAGTTATGCTTTTCCCCACGTTCTACCATATTATGTTCCTGATAGGTTGCTTGCACGAGAGATAGCCTACCAGCTTGTTAATGGTATCACTAAACAACTGAAAGATGCTAAGAAGGCCGTTTGGCTTAATTTCCCCTTTACAGTGCGATACTTTTGCACTTTTTGATATTGCCATACCTACAAGGAAGTTTCGAAGATTAATCTATTGAATTTGGCAGTAATGCCAAAGAGGCTGTATGATCCAAATGATGTAATTAAAAATTACATCACAGAGCTCAAATTGAAGCCTTTTATAAATGAAATAGATGGATTTGATGATCTCTTCCAAGGCATGGAAAAGTTTTTAGATATAATTAAGTTTGTAGCTAGTCAATTGAGCCAAGATGATTTGGAAGCCTTCCAAATATACATAAATAAGAGACTGGAGAGAGTTCCTCTCAATTTGTTAACTATTGAAGATGTCAACAAACCTACTCCAAGTATCAGCTTAGATAATGAAGCAAAAGACATGTTTGAGGATGAATCGAGTTAATCAGAGCATCAATCTCACAATTCGGATCATTCTGAAAATGAATCCAAATCCAGAAAAGATAGCCTAGAGACGGTAATTGATCAAGTAATCCAAGAGATAGAGATACAGGAAAAAAGGGAAAGTAATGGAACAGAGTTAGCTTCTCAAGAAGTTCAGCACAGTCATGACACACTCGATCATCCAGAAAAGTCCCAAACGAAGAATTTGAGTAGTGAATGGGATGAGTTTTCTGAAGCAATTAAAAATCCTAAAGCCAATCCTAATGTTGATCAAGTAACTAGTTTTCAAACACCTGAACATTCTCAGAAAATAGTGGAAACTGTTAATCCACTACAACAAGTTCCAGAAACTCATGATCGTGTTGGGTGTGAACTTTGTTGATTATCTTATTTCACACTCGTGCAACATTGGACCCTATTAGGTGGAAAGGAAGCGACAGCGCGCGTAATTATCGTACCGTGGGGGTCAAGAGGGAAGTAGCAATGGCCTTTCGGGGAGCTAAAAACAGATGTAAAATTACCTTGTAAAAGTATAGTAATTTCTAGTCAATCTGGGCCGTTCATTAGGCAAATGATCTAACGGTAGAAGTTATGTTTATTTTAGGGTTTTTTTCCCTAGAAGGCAACCCCTCGCTTTTATGAGGGTATTGTATTGAGACTTTGTATTGTATGTGTATTCGAGGCGAGAAACAAGAAGGCGTAGAGAGAACATAGGATATTACGGATCTGCTTGTAGGTTTTGTCTCTTCATTTCTTGGATAATAGAAAGGAAGGGTGATGCATTCGGGGTGGACATAGCCCAAGTGGGTGAACCATTATATCTTGTGTCTCTCTAGTTTTATGTGTTTTATTGTGCTTTTATTTTCCGCATATTTTATGTGTTTCATTGCTCTGTAATATTTAATTTTCTAACAACTGGTATCAGAGCCGAAGGTATATTTGGCTGATAAACTCGCAGGAAAAAAGGGTTCCTGGTTTGAGTGGGAGCAATGGCGGATGATGGTAAGTTTAGGGTTGAGAAATTTAACGGCCAAAACTTTGCGCTGTGGAAGATGCAGATGGAAGATTATCTGTATCAGAAAGATCTGTACCTACCATTGAGCGGAAAAACAAAGAAGCCGGCGACCATGACAGACGCGGAATGGAACATTCTCAATAGAAAGGCACTCGGAATAGTACGGTTGTGTCTTGCGGCGTCAGTCGCCTTCAATATTTCGAAGGAAACAACAACAGAGGGTTTGATGCAGACGTTGGCGAAACTGTATGAAAAGCCCTCGGCCTTGTTGGTCACTTTAATTGTTTTCACAATTCAAGCTCCACATAAATTGTCAACCCGAGGAAGTCTGTTTATTCCAAAGACAATCACGCACTGGATATGCTCAATTTCAAAAGAAAAAACAATGTTGTAGTAAAAAGCCACACAATTATCAAAAGAAAAAACAATGTTGTAGTAAAAAGCCACACAATTATCAATCATACAAATCTAATCATTCACACTCTGTTTAATCAAAGCTGAAGTCAATTATGTTATAGCAGAAGTAATTCCTAGGTTGCAGTTTAGAATCCAAATAAAGGGAAATCAATCTGCAGGAAAGGAAACCAATCAACCATAACAGGAACAAGACCCTATTCCTTTAAATAGGAACTTCAGCACCTGCTTCCTGACACTAATCACTCTGTAGAAAAGATAACTCAAGAGACCAAGACCCTATTCCCATGAACAGGAACCTTCAGCACTTGTCTCCTGTTTCTAATCACACTGCAAGAAAAGGAAGGCAATTAGTGGGAGCAGGACCCTATTCCTTTGTACAGGAACCTTCAGCACCTGCTTCCCAGCATCATACATTCAAACAAATACGGAAATAGATTTCTCAACTTCTTAAGAATGAATGTACTGAACACATGCAGCGTTAAGGAAACAGAATATTCAATAAACTACAGAACTGTGTAACTGGTGTCTCAGCAACAGAATTAAAGTAAAGTGCAAACAGCATAAAGAAATTAAACAAACTACAGGGATAGAAGGGTGAATCTTGTGAGGAAGGCGGGCCCTTTCCCTCTCACAAGATTCCCCAGGGAAAGAATTAAATTGGAGCGCTCAAAAGGAAATTTTATTCATCTGTCAAAAGAAATGATACATTACAAAATGGAGTCTAGCTCCAGTTCTCTCAAAAAATGTTCTCCTGTAGCTTTCAAACTCGAACTCCCTTCTAATGATGATGTCTCCTCTTTTTAAAGAGGAGACATCTCTTACAATTACATGAGAGCAAGTCTACGTTTATCCCAATTCTGTTCTTCTTTCTTAAAACATGACTATTTTGTTCTTCCATAAAAAGATATTGTTACAACAGATACAACAAGAATGCTATCTTCAGAATAATCCATGTAACCACGTCTTCATGTTGTTGCCATTGTTCCACAAAATACTCTTCTAGAATCGCAAATTACGAGTGACGGAATTTGCGTGCTTGCTGGTTGTTTCAGCAACGAGGTCAACTGTTTCAGCAATGGAGTCGGCTGTTTTAGCAACGAAGTTTGACTGTTTCAGCAACAGCTGATTGTTCCAGCACAGCATATAACTTATCTGCGATCTTTTAGACTTATGTTAGCAACAATCCACTTCGATTAATGATAAAATATAAGAGTATTATGGAATTATATGTAAACAGATTAAACATATAATAAAGAAGAGGATTTTATATACCTTGGGATAAAGTAAATGAAAATGATGATGGAATCCTTTTTAAATATGGTTATAAAGGTAAGGTGGTGTCAAAGTATATAGTAAAAATGATACATAGTGGGGTCCTAACATCCCCCCCAGTTGAAAATGTTGCATGTCCTCAGGCAACTCCTAGTCTGAGTCAGAGTCTGAGTACTGACTCTGTGCATGCAAGTTGCTCAAGCAGTAGCTGGAGAAGGTGGCATCTGTCGGAGCTCGGAATCCTCTATTATTCTGCAATTGCTGCCATGCTACAGCTTCATCTCTGCCAGCCAATTGATAGTGACACTGATATTTCTCTGAAGGCATCCATAGAATTGGAAAATGAAAATGGTAACCAATCCAATTTGCTCCACAATGTCGAATGCATCTGATGTAATTAGGTACCCTGGAAAGTGCAGCTTGAAGATTGTCAGGGTTAAAAGGGTGATAGTCTTGTCTTTCTTTACATGACTGCTGCCAAAACATAGTGTTGGCCTTCAATGCAGCAGCCTCCTTTACTCTGATTTGCTGTTGACATTTCAAAAGTGTTGAAGCCTGTAGTTGTTGCATGTACCTATGCATTCCTGGCTTCTGTAAGAATTGGTGATATTGTGCTATAAACATGGCTGGACTTAAAGGTTTCGGTCTAATCCAAAGGAGCCTATTCTCCTCATTATGACTACTTGCAATAAACGCAGTTTGCCAGGTGAGCTGATTGGCCAAAAATGAAACAAATGCCCTTATTTGTATATCACCTGCAATTGGAATGAGATTGACTCTTCTATTCTCGGGAATGGCCTCATTATGGAGGTAAAGTTCGCACAACAAATGCTGGTCACTTTCAGGGTCCTCAGCAAAAGTCTCAACAAATTGTTCTGAAGTGAGCAATTCATGAGGTCTGCCATCCTTTATTTCCTTCAATTGAAAATAAACTAAACGTTCAGAAAGGAAGAGAGAGTAATTTACAGAGGGTTTGCGGGTAGCCATCAACTTCTGCACTAATGAAAACATCAAGGCCATCTTTTCCTTTGATTCCTTGACTTCCTTCTTGGAATCCCTGAGCTGTTGCAATGTCTGTTCCCAACTATCCCAGTTGGCATACATGTGATTCTGCCATGCTAAATTATGCTGCTGTAATATTGTATCTTGTTCTTCAACATATTGTTTCTTCCATTTGTTCATCAGTTCTAATTGGTTCCATGGCAGGGTCTGTGTCCTGGCATTAGAAGTACTGGGTTGGGACATTGTTTGAGTGGCTGCACTGACTAACTCAGGGCAAGATATCTGTGGTTGTGATACTGTCTGAGTGGCTGAGTTGACTAGCTCAGGACAAGATATCTGTGGTTGTGTTTCTGTCTGAGTGGCTGAGCTGACCAGCACAGGGTGAGATATCTGTGGTTTAGTTTCTTTTTCTAAATTTATTGAGAGCCCTACTGGTTCTTGTGGAGAAGTAGGGCATTCTTCTTTAATTGCAGCTGATGTAGATGCCTCAGATACCTGAATTTTGACTACTTTGTAGCCTGCCTGCTGGTAAATATTACCACACTCATGGCACATGTATTCCCTGCATGGCTCCCTATTTTGTGATGATGTTGTGTGTGCTAGCATATAGAGATTCAATTCTCTATCAAAGGCTTCTCGTGCCACGATTAATTCATTCTTATAGGCTTCTAGCTCAGACTTCAAAAACTCATTTTCTTCCAATAAAGATGCCAGAGTATGTGAACCCTGTGTGCTGGTTGATTCTGCTGGGGTTGCCTGCTGATCCACAGTTGTAGCTGGTTCTTGTGGAGCAGCTACAGCTGGTTTCCCTGTATCATCATGCTTGGTGTATGATTTTTGTACCACAGTGGCTGGTTCTTGTGTTTCAGCCTCTGGGTAAGTGACTGGTTCTTGTGTGACAGTCACTGTTTGGGCCATAAACGATGTCGTATTATCTCGGGGCACTGGTTCTTGTGTGGCAGTGCCACCGGACGAGACGGGTTGGGGGATTTGAAATGGGGGTGAAGATTGAAGTTTCAACAGAATAGTGGCGGGGTCAGGGGAAATGGGAGTAACTCCTGTTTCAACAGTCATCTTCATTTTCCTTTTTGGTAGGAAAGCAGAGAAGTCACTGTCTTTCCTTTTCTCTGTAGGGGAAGGTTCTTTTCTGGGGGAGGGGCTCTCGGAAGAAGTGTAAATTTGGAATTTGGCCCTTGTTCGTCGTTTTGAGACAGAGACTGTTGGGGTTCTTTTCTTCCTTTTATGAGTAGGTGGGGACGGGGGTGTTGGAGAGTCATCGCTAGGGATAGAAATAGTGGGAATGGTTGATTCTACTAAGTGGGACGAACTTGGGGTTGGGTCAACTGGCTCTGAGGATGGAATTACTGGGGAGTCTGGGATATCGTCCAGTTGCCCTTCATAAGGAATCTCAGGAGTTTCTTGGGAACTTTCGGCTTGTTGGGGGATTTGGGCCTGCTGAGGAATTTCAGCCTGTTGGGGAATAAGGAGTGGATTATTCAGAGGGGGGTTTTGCTGAGCAAAACCCCTCTGAATTAAAAATTGGCATAAACGATGATGGGTGAGGGATAACAATGGGAATTTAGCCCGTCTGCAATAATAGGACATGTTTTTGATACAACCAAGCAGATAATAGGGAATATTAACTAATCGACCATTCCTTAAATGATTCATCAAAACAAAGTCGTGTTGGTAGACTACCTGGTAACGCCCTTCGCATGTCAAGTAGTGCTTGATGAATTCTGCTACTGTTGGCCATGGTCGAGGAAGTGAATGCAGACTTACACCGCGGACTTTAAGTTCAACTGGTTCATCTGGACGAAGAAAATCTTGTTGTGCATTCAAAATAACCTGCTTTCTACTGAACCAGCGAGTCCCAATAGTCGGCAAACTTGAAACTTGAACTATGTCTTCCTCTGTAACTGAAATGCGGACGCCTTGAACCACTGACAAATTCCCCTGAAGATTTTGTGCAAACTCTAAAACCTGCTCCTGATCAAATTCTCCTAACCGTTCAAAGTATGCTGTCCATCCTGCTTGTTGGAAAATTTGATAGGCTTCCGGGAACATTTGAAGAAGATTTATCGAACCAGGCTCGTGTCTGATAGCCGACCCTCCCATGGCTACTAGCTTGAGTTACATGCAGAGGCACAGAAGACAGGAACACAGGCTTTGGTCAAGCTAATTGTTGCAACAGAGGATGCGGAGTCTCAATGACGACGGAGATGGAATGAAGAATGACGGAGGATTGGTTAATGTGAAATGATTATTCAGTTTTCGAAATTCCCCCCCCCTACGTATGGTGCAATGATGATTGGGCGTGTGGAGATTGCAACCATTATGAGCGAGATCCTCTCTTTAATATAATTTAACTGCATTACATTAAAACCACATACCTTACATTTTTACCTTTGGTTTAATAATTCGAAGTGTAGAGTGCTTCAGAATGGCTTAATATACATGGAAGAATCTGTAGATTTTTCTGAAATTTAGAACAGGAGTGTAACAGGATCTGCTCAGTACTGAATAATTTTCACCCAAAGGATCTGAAGCGTAAAAGTGGAGAACTAAAAAGCTTGTATAGCAGCGGAAAGAAATGATGTTTTAATGATGACAGGTTGCTGAAACTGGTGTTTCAGCAACGGAAAAATGAACGACATGTTGCTGAAACTGGTGTTTCAGCAACGAGAAAAATCAGGAAAATGGGATAAATGACTTGGTTTTGAAACAAGTAGGGGAAGTATTTGATAAGGGATAATTTCAGCAGTAAGGGATGGGAAATACTAGCTGAAGGATGATATTTCAGGAATGGTAGAAGTGGGAAAAATGGGAAAAAGGGCAATAATGTAGAAATGGGGATGAAGGGATATTGCTAGGAAATGGGGTAAAATGAAGGGAACAAGCTTCTATGATTGAAGCTTCAGATCTTCTTATGATGAATCTGTCCTCCTTAATGAGCTTTTCCAGAATCTGCAAAATTCAATTGTAATATGCCAACCCTTGACAGGGATTATTAGTTCTAAATCTAATCTAATACTAAAAATACAGTGCAGAAAATTAAATGCTGTGAGGAGCAGAAGACTCCCCTAGAAAAATATAATGAATATCAGTCATGCAAGCAGTCTTGAAATCCTCTTTAGAAACAGGGCGCTGATATAGACGGAGCCTATGACCATTGACTAGTAGAGGTGTTTTAGAATCATCAATTGTTAAAATTCTTACCGTTCCATTTGGAAAAACAGCATCTACCTCATATGGTCCAAGCCAGCGTGTACGTAGTTTACCCTGAAAATTTTCAAACCGAGAGTCATACAGCAAGGCCCAATTACCTTTTTGGAACTGCTTGTGTTTGATAATTTTGTCATGCCACTTCATTCTCTGTTGTTGAATCATGGTTGTTTGATGAATGGCATCTAATCTCTTTTCATCCAACTCAAGAAGCTGCTGCAACCTAGCTGTCTGCACATCAGTCAAATCAAGATTAACAGCTAAAGCAGTTCTTAGAGTTTTGATTTCAAATTCCATAGGAAAAACAACATTTTTACCATAGACCAATTCATAGGGAGAGAAACCTGTAGTGTTTCTCCAAGTAGTTCTGTAAGCCCATAATGCTTCAGGCAGCCTTTGAGACCAATCCTTCCGGTTGTCCTTCACTATTTTAGTTAGAATGGCTTCTAATACTTTGTTTGTGCTTTCCACCTGCCCATTGGCCTGGGGGTGGTATGGTGTAGTCATTCTATGATGAATATGATATTTCTGAAGGATAGACTTAAAACCATGAGAATTGAATGGAGGTCCTCCATCTGTAACTAGCTCTCTAGGAATTCCAAATCTAGTGAAGATTTCTTCAAATAAGAAAGCTAGGACAGCCTCTTCATTGGCTCTAATAAGTGCTTTGGCCTCCACCCATTTAGTCATATAGTCTGTACAGACTAATATATAAGTTCTTTGATTGGATGGAGGAGTAATGGGTCCTATGAAATCCAAGGCCCATCTTTCAAATGGTTGAGAAACTACCTGGGGGTTTAGTGGCATTTGATCTCTATGATTGGGTTGACCCATTCTCTGGCAGCTGTCACAAGCCCTTACATATTTCTTTGCATCCTTAAATAATGAGGGCCAATAGTAACCCATCCTCAGAATTTTGTGTGATGTTCTCTTATCAGCAAAATGCCCTCCACAAGGGCCATCATGACAAGCTTTCAATATGTCATACACTTCATCTTCTCTAATGCATCTTCAGATTTCCTGATCAAGCCCAGTGTAGAAAAGACACCCGCTTATCCAGCTGTACCTGGCACTTTGTTGAAAAATTCTTCTCTTTTCTCTGTATGACAGGTGTGATGGTAATTTTACTGCAACCAAATAATTAGCAATATCTGCATACCATGGAGAGTGAGCAGAAACTGCAAACAAATACTCATCAGGAAAAGAATCATCTACTGGAATATCATTGTCAGTTTTTAACCGTGAAAGGAAATCAGCCACCACATTTTCTTTACCAGGCCGATCTACAATTGTGATATCAAATTCCTGCAATAATAATAGCCATCTGGTAACTCTAGCATTTGTGACAGATTTGTTCATTAAATACTTAATAGCTGAATGATCAGTGTGCACAAAAGTAGAATAACCAGCGATATAGTGTCAGAATTTATTAATGGCATAGATTACTGCAAGAAACTCTTTCTCGGTAACTGTATAATTAAGCTCAGCAGGGGTCATATTCTTACTAATAAAGTAGATAGCATAAGGAAGATGATTTTCCTCTTGTCCCAAGACAGCTCCGATTGCAGTGTCTGAAGCATCAGAAGATATATGAAAAGGGAGGGCCCAATCAGGCCCCCTCAAAATAGGAGCAGTAGACAACTGATGCTTGAGTTCTTCAAAAGCTTTCTGACAAGAATTAGTCCACTTAAATTCAGCATTTTTCATAAGCAACACGAATAATGGAGAAGCTATCTTAGAAAAATCTTTAATAAATCTTCTGTAGTATCCAGCATGTCCTAGAAAACTTCTCACATCAGTTTGTGTTTTAGGAACAGAAAGATTCTGAATGACCAATATTTTAGATGGATCTACTTGAATACCTTGAGATGAAATAAAATGTCCAAGCACCACTCCTTCACTCATCATCATATGACATTTTTCAGTACTTAGGGAGAGGTGAGCTTGTATACATCGTTTAAGTACCTTCTCAAGATTTTGCAATGCATCTTCAAAAGACACACCATAAGGAGTAAAATCATCCATAAATATTTCCATAGAGTCATTCAGCATATCATAAAAAATTCCTATAACAGCCCTCTGAAAAGTTGCTGGTGCATTACATAGCCCAAATGGAAGAACTCTATAAGAAAAAGTTCCCCAAGGGCTAGTGAAAGTGGTCTTGTCTTGGTCTTGGGGTGCAATTCTTATCTGATTATACCCACTGAATCCATCTAGAAAAGAAAATAATTTCTTCCCTGCCAGACTATCCAACACCCGATCAATGAAGGGTAAAGGAAAGTGATCCTTTTGAGTAGCTTTGTTCAAGGCTCTGTAGTCAACACATACTCTCCATTTCCCGTTTTTCTTAGGGAAAATTACCAATGGGGAAACCCATTCACTGTCAGATATAGGGTATATAAATCCTGCATTAAGCAATTTCTGAAGTTCTTCTTTAACAATTTCTCGTAAATTAGGGTTCATTCGTCTTTGGGGTTGACAAACTGGCCGACATCCCTCTTTAATGTAAATTCGATGAGTACATAATTCAGAAGAAATACCTTTCATATCCGTGTAATCCCATGCAAATGCTTCCTTATATTCATGCAATAACTTCATTAACTGCTGTGTTTCATCAACTGTTAGATCAGGATTTATGTTTAATGTCTTGCCAGGTTCAATTTCAACTGTTATGCTTTTAGATGAAATGGTGGTTAATGTCTGAGATGAGTCTTCAGATTCAATCTTTTCTTGGGTATCAGTTTCGAAAATTGCAGTTAATTGATTGTGTGTTTCAGCAATTACAGAAGAAGGTTCACAAATAAAATTATTAATTATCTCATCCTCTGTATTGTCTTTAAGAGTTAAAGCTTGTCCAATAGTTAGAATAGGCTGAACAACATTATCATCATAATCCATCCATATAGAATCTTCATTATTAATTATTGGTGTAGCATGAGGATAAAGAGTAAGTTGTTTTGTTTCATAACCATTAGAAATTGTCATTGAACCAGATCTGCAACTAATAAAAGCATCGGTTGTGGCCAGCCATGGCCTTCCTAGAATTAAGGGATGTCCCCCCAGCTTTGTTTTAGTCTGCAATACAACAAAATCAGCTGGGTATTTCCAGGATTCAACTGAAATAAGTAGATCCTCAACAACTCCTTTAGGTTTAATTGTAGAACGATCAGCCAACTCTAGAATGGTGGGTGTATCTCTGATTGTGTTATTCAGCTGTAACAATTGTGAAGTTTCAAGAGTCATTATGTTTATTGCAGCACCTAAATCTACCATAACTTGAGGAATCATTGTTTTACCAATCTGAACTGTCACGGTAGGATGGCCGGGATCACCATATTTCACAGGAGGGGTTTTTCCGGACATTAATGCAGATAAGTCACCCATCACATGTACTGTAAGGGGATCTTTAGTTTTCCTACCGGGTTTCTTAACACAAATATCCCTTATTGTTCTGGCATAAATTGGTACATCTCTTAATGCTTGTAAAAGTGGAATTTTAACATACAAATTTTGCAATTCCCCTAAAAGATTAAAAGTAGGTGTTTCATACATTCTAGTTAAAACCAAATGCTCAGGGAATGGTGGTTCTGTTATTTCAACACTCTTGTTAGAAGGTGGTTGTGCTTTCTTATGTTTCTCGGTTTCATCTTTATCAGAATCAGAAGAAGTTATGTCATCAATAATCGGCTCTACTATTTTCCCAGATCTTAAATGAATATCATTACACTGCATAGTAGGAAATATAGACTGATTCTGAATATCAATGACTTGCAAAACTTTATTATTGGGGTTAGGATTTGGTTGCACAGGTAGCTGGGGTCTCATTTGGTTATTTGGCGGAGCATTTGATGGCAGAGGAAGTGGTTGTTGAAATTGAGGCAATTGATTTGGATACGGGAGTGGTTGACTTCTCCAATTTGAATTCCAAGGGTTAAAAGAAGATGACTGCTGTGGAGGCCAAGGAGTCCACATTGAAGGATCAACAAAGGGTGGGTTTGATTGCTGCATGGGTGGGAAATTCATTTGATTGAAGGGTGGGTATTGCATTTGATTGAAGGGAGGGTAATTTGTTTGACCAAAAGCAGAATAATTGTTCCAACGATTAAATGGCATACTAGAGTTCATACCTTGTCCTTTTGGTTTCCATTGTCTTCTTTGAGTTAGCAGGTAAACTGCTTCAGCTTCTTCTTCCGTTGGCTGCAATGCTGCCTTTATTCCTGGTAGAGATGGACATTGTTTTGTTTCATGATCTTTCTCACAAAGGGTGCAAATTGGTATTTTGTCCATTGGGCATTCCCTTAGTGGATGTTTGTCTCTGCACTTCAGGCAAAAGACAGCCAGAGTTGCTTCTGCTTCAGCCTGCTTCTTCTTAACCTACAAAGTGTCAATTTGTGAAGCAAAAGAACTTAACATCTCAGTTTTAAATTCTTCAAGTAAATTACCTATTTCAGCTCTTGTTGCTCCTCCACTGGCTGATTTCTACACTCTTGAATAGGTGGGATCTCTATTACTTACTATGTTCCTTGCGGCTCCCCTTGAACACCTCTTAGAAAGTTCAACAATCTCATCATATGATTCTTTAGATATATCTCCCTTGCCAAGCATGTTTAACATATCTAAACAATCATCCCTTAAACCTCTAAGTAATATTGTTTTGCGAATTTCCTTACTTATATTCGGATGATCAGATCTCTGTATATTGTACTGCAGCCTTTCTATATAGTCCTCCAGATTCTCGTTCGGCTTTTGTGCCATATTGAATAGTTCATCCTTCGTTTCCCTCGTCCGGCAGTAGTCTTGATATTTAAGCAGAAATTTCTGTTTCATCTGCTCCCATGTTGTGATCACCTGACTTCCAAGGCTCATAAACCATCTTAAAGAATTCCCTTTTAAGGTGGCTGGAAACAGTTTCAACTTTTGAGCATTAGTAACATAATCATAACTTCTGCATAATATATCAAATTCAAAAAGAAATTCATCCGGATCTTCAGAGGATAAACCATGAAAGTTAGGTAAAGCAGACAATGGAATGTTTTTCATAGGAGTTGTTCCTGCAGGGAGATCACTGATAGGAAATCTCAAGGTAGAGAGAGAATTTTCATCCTTTCCTTCTCCTTCAGGATCTACATGTCCTCCACCAAAGAAGCCTTCATTGTTTCCTTCCATTGTCGGTTCTCCTACTGCACTTGCTCGATCGTCAAGATCTTCTACTGGCTCTTCAATGTTTTCCATTGGTCGTCCAACACTCTCTATTATTTCCTCAATGTGCAACTTCCTCTGTTTTGTAATCTGATCGAGGGGAGTGCTGAAGTTTTGGTCTTCGAGAACTTAATCTCTGTGATGATTCAGCCTTTGATACAATCTCGTCAATAAAAGTCTTTCTTCCTCCCCTTCCTTTTCCTTTGCCACCTGTGGGGTTATTTTTCTTCTGGTTTCCGCGTCCTCTCATACAATCTGCACATCTAAAAAGAAAATATTAATGCTTTTGAAATCTATAATTTCCTTCCCCGGCAACGGCGCCAAAATGTTGGTCGCTTTAATTGTTTTCACAATTCAAGCTCCACATAAATTGTCAACCCGAGGAAGTCTGTTTATTCCAAAGACAATCACGCACTGGATATGCTCAATTTCAAAAGAAAAAACAATGTTGTAGTAAAAATCCACACAATTATCAATCATACAAATCTAATTATTCACACTCTGTTTAATTAAAGCTGAAGTTACTTATGTCATAGCAGAAGTAATTCCTATATTGCAGTTTAGAATCCAAATAAAAGGAAATCAATCTGCAAGAAAGGAAACCAATCAACCATAACAGGAATAGAACCCTATTCCTTTAAATAGGAACTTCAGCACCTGCTGCCTGACACTAATCACTCTGTAGAAAAGATGACTCAAGAGAACAGGACCCTATTCCCATGAACAGGAACCTTCAGCACCTGTCTCCTGTTTCTAATCACACTGCAGGAAAAGAAAGGCAATCAATGGAAACAAGACCCTATTCCTTTGTATAGGAACCTTCAGCACCTGCTTCCCAGTATCAATCATACATTCAAACAATTAACAGAAATAAATCTCTTACTTCTTAAGAATGAATGTACTAAACACATGCAGCGTTAAAAGAAATAGAATGCTCAATGAATTACAGAGCTGTGTAACTAGTGTTCAGTAAACAGAATTAAAGTAAAGCGCGAATGTCATAAAGAAATTAAACAAACTACAGGGACAGTGGGTGAATCTTGTGAGGAAGTCGGGCCCTTTCCTTCTCACAAGATTCCCCAGGAAAGGATTAAATTGAGGCGCTCAAAAGGAAATTTTATTCATCTGTCAAAAGAAATGATACATTACAAATGGAGTCTAGCTCCAGTTCTCTCAAACACAATGTTCTCCTGTAGCTTTCAAACTCGAACTCCCTTCTAATGATGATGTCTCCTCTTTTTAAAGAGGAGACATCTCTTACAATTACATGAGAGAAAATCTACGTTTATCCCGAATCTGTTCTTCTTTCTTAAAACAGGCTATTCTGTTCTTCCATAAAAAGATATTGTTACAACAGATACCAAAAGAGTACTATATTCAGAATAATCCGTGTAACCACGTCTTCATGTTGTTGCCATTGTTCCACAAAATGCTCTTCCAGAATCGCAAATTACGAATAGTGGCGGAATTTGCGTGCCTGCTGGCTGTTTCAGCAACGGAGTCGACTGTTTCAGCAATGGAGTCGACTGTTTCAGCAACGAAGTTTGACTGTTTCAGCAACGGCCGATTGTTCCAGCACAACATATAACTTATCTGTGATCTTTTAGACTTATGTTAGCAACAATCTACTTCGATTAATGATAAAATATAAGAGTGATATGGAATTATATGTAAACAGATTAAACATATAGTAAAGAAGAGGATTTTATATACCTTGGGATAAAGTAAATGAAAATGATGATGGAATCCTTTTTAAGCATGGTTATAAAGGTAAGGTGGTGTCAAAATATATAGTAAAAATTATACATAGTGAGGTCCTAACAGGCTGCAGACCATATCACATAACTGTGACTGCGTTAGAGGTGTCAACGACTGATACATACCTTAAGGAGGCAACGTAGCAAGGGAAGAAGTCTGCCCAGGTGGGTTGCAGCTCTTAAGGGGATTTTTTTAATGACTGTTAGGTAAAGTTAGGGTTTGAGAACATGCCCTAACTAGGATTGTCACAAACTACGAAGGAAAACATAATTTACAGTAGTGTGTTTGGGAGGAGTGTTGGGTCAAGTAGTGACTAGATTGGATCAGATTAGTGATAATCTTGGCTAAGCTATTTGCATTAACTTCCGAGGTGGAAACCCATCATACTAGGATCAAATTCAACAGTGAAGATATTGGGAACCATAGGACTATTGGAGGGTAGCATGTTGGCTACACAAAGTAGCCCTAGATGAGCTATCTTGAAGGACAAAGAGAAGTTGAAGGATGGGTGAAGGAAGTTGCCTAAGAGAAAAAATTTGATGGAAAAAAGTGGTTGTTACCCTGGAAGATTGGAGCTCAGGAATTAGGCCTACCTAGAGAGAAGATTTGATAAGCCCGTGTACACTCTACAAAAGAATGTGCAGCAGTGTTAGGTGGTAGCCCTCCTAGAGTCTTGATGTGTAGATGCCTTGATGGACTAAGGCATTACTAGTGAGTAGTATGGAAGTGAAGGACCAAAAGGACAAGATACAACATTGTGTTTGTCAGTGTATCTTGTATACCATAGACTGTTGTATTATTCAAATTGGTTTAATATAAAAAAGATTGGTGATTTTACATTATTGCACAATTATGTTTAAAAATGTGTATATTGTGCATATGTGATTTACTGCTTTATATTTTGCGATGTGCAATGTATTTTATGGTTGAGATTCTTGATTTGGTAGCATCGTTGATTTAAGACTATAACCTAGACCCAAGGTCACAGAAATTCAACAAGTTTGACTTGGCCCGAGGGGGTGGTCCACATCCCTGACCCCATTGCAGTCACAACATATAGAGTATATTGAAGTGATTTGAATGGCTTAACAAGCCATATTGTAGAGCAGAGTTCATAGAATATTTGTGTTGTCCATTGGTGGTCGTGGGTTCAATCCTCAATGGAGAATAGGTTAGGTTCATTTTATGTGTGTGTCCATTCTATAGATATAACACCAAAATATTGAGAGTTTGTAGAGCGTACCTGGAAAGTGAGTATTTGTAGAATAGTTAATGCTTCAAATGGTTTAATATGGTTTTTGTGATCTCTTGGAATCATTATTTCACCAAATTAAGTTTTGGAAGAAGCTAGACAATCAGGGTTCAGAGATGAATGTAACCATAAGGGTTTGGTGTTGTTTTGACTCATATTTGGTGGATAGGATCTCTTATGTTTATTTTGATTACCTATGAGCATTTTGTGGGTGTTTTGAATATATGAGGCTAACAGGTTCTATGAATGGGATTTAATTGTTGATTTTTTGTAGCATCAGGAGGTTATGTTTGAATGTGTTGGCACTGACCTTGTTATGATTGTCTTAGCACCAAAAAAATTTATATTTCAAGTCATGGATCGAACCGTGTTTGAATGTGTTGTCACTAGTGGATCAAATTGTCGAATCTGACTTGGCACAAGGGGGTTTTCCACGTCTCAGTCTTGTGAGGTTATGATTGGTATCCTGAATGCATTAAGTCTGACTTGGAACGAGGGGGTGATCCACATCCTTGACGCCAGTACAGTCACAACATATAGAGTATAGTGAAGTTATTTGAATGGATTAATAAGTCAAATTGTATAGCGAAGGTTGTAGAATAGGTACGTTGTCCATTGGTGGTCGTCGGTTCGATCCTCGACGAAGAATAACTTGGGCTCATTTAATGTGTGTGTGTGTTTCCATTCAATAGATCTAACACTAGAATATTGAAAGTTTGTTGAGTGTGCCTAGAATGAGACTATTTGTAGATAGTTAATGATTTAATTGTTTAACATGGTTTTCATGAGTTTTTGGAGTCATTATTTTGACCAAATTGAGTTTTGGAAGAAGTTAGACGATAACAGTTCAAAGATGAATGCAACCAAAAGGGTTTGATTTTGTTTTGACTCATACTTGGTGGTTAGAATCTATTATATTTTTTTTGAAGACCTATGAGCATGTTGTGGGTGTTTTGAATATATGAGACTATTAAATTCCATGAAGGGGTTTTAATTGTTGATTTTCTGTAGCATGGAGAGGTATTTCTACATCTTAAGAGGCCTCTTAAGTTGGCCTATGAAATTATGGAAATAAAAAATACAATTATTATTTGTGGGCTTTGTGTAGGCTCAAAATAGTCAAGTCATCCCCACCATGAAAGGGTATGACCCTTGGTTAAATTCACCCATTAAACCTTCATAAATTCTTGATGTGACTCCTCATTCCACCACCAATTTAGAACACATATTCTCTCTTCTATTATTATCCACACATACAAAGTAAAGAGGATTTGGAAGTCTAACCGAGATTACAGATTTGTCATTAGACAGTTTTGATCTATTGTGTTTGACCAAAAATATGTCCAAGTTGACCACACTAAAAAGGCCAAGTTTGACTACAGAAGAAAGTTGAATTTGACAATAGAGAGAGAACGTTTGACAACAAGAAGTCAACTACATATCTGAGTTTACCACAGGGTCAACCACATGTTTGAATTTTATCATAGGATATAGGTTGACCAAAACAAAAAAGTTGACAAAATTAACTATTTTGAATGGTTGACCAATGTTGACTAAGCCGTAATTTTGACCAATTTCACTGGTGAATAGACTTGGATTTTGGCACAGATTTTTAGAAAATTTTGGAATTGTAAATATTGTTGAAGAATAATTTCTCCTAAGAAGATAAATTGTTGGGTTTTCTCCCAAGTTTGGGTTTCCCAGGGGAAATTTGTTATCTCTACTGTGCTTAGTTGTCCCTTTATGATATTATTTTTTATCTTGCATTATTTTTGATATTTTATGTGTGTGATTACTCAATGATATAAGTGATATAAGACAATTTGGCTGAAGATTAATAGGCAGTGATTATCAAATTAAAAAACAGTTTCTATTGTTCATCTTTGTATAAAATTGAACATGGTATGAGAGCCTTGTTGATAAAAGAAACCATTGATGATACAAGCTACAAGAAGTATGTCTAAGGTTGGTATGTTCCCTAATATAGGTCGCAGCAAGACGAGTAACAGTGCGAGGCCAAAAGAGGCATGGTACGAAGTTAAAACAGAGGACACCGGGGTCATTTTTTAGCATACCAAGGTCATTTTTAGCAAGTCGAGAAAGAAGGCCAAGTTGGGCTACAAGTGGCCGCAGGCCTGATCGCAAGGCCATAGGCCTAGATCTAGGGCCTTAGGATTGTCCGCAGGGGCTTAGGCCTACCGAGGCTGATAAGATTTGAATGCGAAACTATTAAGAGGGAAACTTCTACGTCAGTTCAACTATAGCACTCCATGTATTTTTAAGGCATTCTGACAAGAGTGAGGAGAAAAAATACCATAAAAAATGAGTACTATAGCATATCAAGTTCCCACATCATCATTGGAAAAATACGTTCATCATAATAGTGGTGGACTTGTCAGCATATGTGTGTATACAATTTCTAGCATGTTTCTAAGAATCTACTAGCAACCAAAGAAATGGCACTAACATTCAATACGTATAGATTTCATGAAATTAATTTTGAAGTATTTATATCAGATGTTAAAGCAAGAAAATGTACTAGTTGCATTACTCTGTTTGCATTTTCTACAACAAAGGGTACTTCCAGATCTGTAACCTTCAATGCACTTACATCTCTTGTGGCATTGAAAAGGGATATATTTAATGAGTCATTCACACTATGACCCTTTTACAGTATTAAACGAGGATTGCTTGAGGTCATTATAGCTACAAGATTCTAGTATCATCCTTAATGCCAAAGCTCCCTTGTCCACTTTTATGTGATCATCATTGGTAGACACTTGCACCCATATTTTAGAACAATATGGTTGTAAATTTACTTATTTAGAGATTGGTTCTATATTGTTGTAACCCCTTTCCTTTTATGAAGGATGAGATATATGTATATATATGAAAGAATATCAGTTATTTGGAGGAGGGTAGAGGAGAGGCTAAGTGTTAATCATATATTTATGAATCAAATGTAGAAGATTTATATTTTCTCCTTTAATTAATATCAAACAACAACTTTCTCTTTTCTAATGCATATGTTCTGATTTAACTTTAGTTTTGTAAACTCTTTAGCAGCACTTCACCAAGTCAAGAGGCCCATGTGTATGGGATGCATTGCTATTTTTCTCATAGTTTTGTCTAATTACAGTTAAATTGATTATATGCTGAATTTTATGCTTCTAGTTCTTGTTAACTATCACTGATGTAAGTGTGTATTTTCAATTTCATTTGCTTAGAATTTGATGTGGTGTGTCAACTCAGTGAAAGCTGCTCATACGAATCTTCCAATAGAATAGAGACTTTTTATTTGTAATCGTAGAACTCATATAGTAAAATTATATGTTCGATTGAGCTCATGTCTCATAGCAAATATGTACATGGCATGATGAATTAAATTTTTTTAGAACCATGACGATGTTGAGTTAGTTAGATTGTGATTTTTTTTCATAGATCATAGTTTTTCTTTCATGTCAAACTTTAATAGATTAAGTTAAAAACCAAACTTGGCATATATTGTCCATTACACTTCACATGTTTAAAAACTCAAATTGATGATTTAAATGTAACAAAATTCCATTTCAATTGAATTCACCGATAGATAGTACAAGGAAGTGGAATATATTACATTGCACTCTTAAGATTTCTTTGGATACAAAAGCACAATTGACTTATGGCCCATATAACACTGATGTTGTGACTAGTAGCTCTCATAACATTTTGTAGCAATTTGATAGGAATATAAAACTCAATGGAAATATATACAGTGCCCAAAAAAAATTAATTCAATTCTCGTAAGTATAATTAACCACATCAACATATAAAAATATATCTAGTTTGTCAATGAATTTATCTTGAATGATCGAGAGGAATGTTATTATACTCTCTACCTAGGTTTAATCCCTCCAAGTAAGATGGTAAGCTTTGACATAATGGTTTTGAGCCTTGATGACAATGAAAAGTCCCTCAAGAATTCAAACATGTATATCCCTCATATGAAATATAAGGTTAACATATTTTGTGTTCATATATTGAATAATAACAAATTAAACATGGAAATTATAACAGTATATATAATCAACATTTCCCAAAAGAATAATTACATCTCCCTCCTAATCCTACCCTCTTCTCAGGTATGCATAAGGCCATTTACAATAAAATGACATAACTCAATTTAAATTACATAACAAATATAGAATTATGCCCCCTCCATTAAAATATATGGCTATAATATCAACAAATTTAAATACAAACATGTATCAAACAACTATGGTTGTCATGAGTCAAAACTAGTTTCCATAATTTTATTTTTAGTAATATAAGTACACAATTCTCATATACAACAACAACATTAAACTTCAATACATTAACAATAAAAATCTATATTGTTTATCATTCCAAAAATTCTCCACCAACTAGTTGTAGAAGAGGGATACTCTACCCAAATATGAGCTCCATGTTGCACCAATTATCTTTGCAATAAAGGCCACCCCAAGCTAACACTATGGATCCACAAGGACAAACTCTTCCTATGTTCGACTATAATCTCTTTTCACAAGCCAATTCCCAACTTTATGTTCAATACCAACACTTACAAGAATACCCACTCATAACCCTCTTCTCCATTAGCCTACACAATCCAATGAATGGGGTCTCCTTCTCTAGTCAATGATCCCTCAAGCTATTCCACTTCACTCGAAAGTTCTAATGTGGTTAGCCAAGGAATATCATTATTGGGATTCCAAAAATTAACATTTGTAACAAATTTATCAATGGCAATTTTTAACAACCAAAATTTGCATACAACTAATGACTAATACCCCACTACTTAATTGAACAACATTTAGCCAATAATAAAAAATAATAATTGACGTCATAGAAATTTTGGGTAAATAATTTACTTAGGATTTTGACTTAGCCTATTCAAACCCCATTGTCGAATTATAGTGTTCAAATTTTGTGTGTGTCCATTTTTTTTGTAAGCTGAGTAGTACCTGTCATTTGCATTCATTTTTCAAAAAAGGGCAGATTACAGTAGATATTCTCTTCCGAGGCCTCAACCTTCCATAGCGAGAAACCAGCTATGTTGGCCATCGAAAGGCATTATATGCGACCATAATTGTGACTCACACCCCTACCCAAGGCTCTGGATTGGGGCCTCCCTGGATTCCCTCTGGAAATTTTAATCCCTCCTGCCCGTGCTCCCCATGGGAGTGACAAAAATACATGGTAACTACATCATTCAATATCAATATTACATGCAGGCTAGGGTGGTGTCACCAACCCGGCCAGTTCTTGGTAATCCCAACCACCTAGGCCTCTACCCGTCCCCCTATCCCCCATTTTGCAAAGAATTATACCAAATTGGAGCGAAAGTGACTTTCTCAGCCACGATAGAAGCCCATAAAGCTCCCTGGAACCCTAAGCATTCAGTAGATCCATTACACCCAAAAAAATATTTCATTGCGAAATTCTATACATGAAAATGCCAACAATGTCCATACTCAGAAGATAGAACAATTTAGAGGATCGTAAAACATACCCTTGACGAGTTGGGCGCCACAAACTGTGGATCCTTGGTTTGTCGCTGCTGTCGCCATCGGTCTCAATAAAATTCACCCACAGAGTTGGGCTCACAAAATACCAAACCCTGAGAATAACCTCCCTATAGTGCCTCATTTCCAATTTACCTCCACTTACCATATGGTTCCTACCTCATGAGGTGATTCCTGCACTTCGCACACGACCTACACTGCCTCCCTCTCTATGCCACTTGATTCCAGCCAGCCTTAGATGGAGGCAGTAAGGATTTTCCTTTAATGATATCATCATGATCCAGCTTGGGGATCAGTACCCGGATCACACGCCGATCGAGGGACTTGTGTGTGTGTTTATATATAAACACTAATCATGAATTAAAATTAGAATATTACACCTTCCTCTTCTTTTATATTTTTAAAATTTCATATAAAACAAGACATAACAACATAACATAGTTCACAATACATTTGAAAAAAGAAAGGATATAAAAAACACACTAAACAATATAACATCCTATGAAAGGGAAAACCAACAATAAACACATAACCAAAAAAGGAAAATCAGAAGAAAACACAAAGTTAACAATTAACATTCAAATAAATAAATAAAATTATATATATATTGGAGTTTCTTTGTTAAGACATACCCACCATCATAGTCATAGAAACCGTTGGAGGATCATTATTCTACAACTATGAAACTTTCAAAACAAAAACATAAAAAACTTTAGATTCAACTTTGATGAAAATGCAGAGCACAACATACACAATGATTGTAATTAGATATTGGTTACGATGTTAAATGAAAAAGTTTCAGAAATAAAATATATATTTTTCTTCATATGCATATTTTGCTTCAAAGAACTACACTTTTTGTTTTTGAATTTTTTCTGAGAGTCTTTCATTCTGAATATTTTTAGGACTTCTTAAAGAAACATGTAAAAATGAAAATCTTAAAGAATTAACATGTACTTAAAGATCCATTCATAGAAATTTTCAAAAATAAAAAATCCACAAAAACACAATTCCCAGTACTTCATGATTGTAGGCTTCCCTACTTAACCTTAAATTAGATCTAAAATTGCAGTATAAGCTTCAGAAAGACCTATTTCCCATAGCATGTACACACGAGACACCACACTAAATAAAACTAGTGTTTTAATTACTATTTGGTCACATAATTCACATAATTATTGTATTAAGATCAAAATTCTTCTCCCAGAACCAATAACTGTATAAATATCAGGACCTAGAGCTTCGATCGATCATTTTATCACATAGCTTTGATCGTTCGCTCGCTCATTTACATTTCCACTTTGTTGCATTCCTGGAGTTGGTACCATTGTTATAATAGCAGGATTTTTATGATGAAGATTATGGTTACGATCATGTCGAAACTGTTCCATCATGTTTAAATTTGCATAGGAGATAGGTTGGCCAAATCAAAAAGTTGACCAAATTGACTATTTTGAAGGGTTTACCAACGCTGACTAAGCTGTAATTTTGACCAATTTTGACTGGTGAATAGACTTTGGTTTCGGAACAAATTTCTAGACAATTTTGGAATTGTAAATATTGTTGAAGAATAATTTCTCCTAAGAAGAGAAGTTGTTGGGTTTTCTCCCAAGTTTGGGTTTCCCAGGGAAAATTTGTTGTCTCTACTATGCTTAGTTGTCTCTTTATGATCTTATTGTTTTCGTTGCATTATTGTTGGTATTTTATGTGTGTAATTTCTTAATGATATAAGTGATATAAGATAAGTTGGTTGAAGATCAATGGGCAGTAATTATTGTTAGTGTCTACGAGTCACTAGTGATCAAATGTACTCTTTCCATATGATTGATATGGCCATTACACCAAATTTTTATATTTTCAAATAAAATTTAACATGTATTTTTATTTTCAAATGGTCATTGGTTAGTGTCTATGTATTATTACTAATCCCTCCATTTTCAAGGTCATAAAATGTCATCATGGTCATGTCATCATTCCATGTGAGAGGTCATCAAATGAGTGTCTTGGTCATAATTTTGGTCATCAAATCATTACATGCATACTTTAAGGGTTCAAAGTTCCAAATCATGATTTAAGATATGCATTTGGTATCATAATTAGCTCTTGTAATCACCATATTCACCATCATGGGGGTTATTAATTAGGGACAAATTTTCAAAAAGTATTTCAAAGGTACATTTAACCCACATGGAGATGTAACCTTTCCAAAAGTAGCAATAAAATTTGCAATACACTACCTCATCATGTCATTTCTCGAAAGGACATGTGATGTCACATCATCACCAAAGCAAAAAAATCAAATTTCAATCAATAAAAGGACCATCCAAGCATTCAAAATCTTCATTCCATCCTCCAATAGCACTTCTCCACCATTTTGCTTCATCTCAACCATCAGAACCTTGAGTTTTTCATCACCAAACCCTTTCCATCAAGAACGTTGCACATCTGCACTAGCACGTTGAACTTCTGGAGAACATGTTCCATATTTTGGTTTTGGAGGTCAAAAAAAGAAACAACAGGTTCATTCTTCACTCCACAAGTTTGAGAGACTCATGAGCAAAAATGAAACAACTTGTATGAAGGAGATCAATGCTTCACCATTCATCAAGAGGGCAATTAAACAAGTAGGTTACCTAGGGTTTTGTGAGAAAATACAAGAGGTGGGTTTCCATGCTAAGTTGACTAGTTTATTTGCAACCCATTTCAAGAGGAGAAATACCATCATAGCAGTGATGAACTTCTTGGTATCAACATAGTTGATTGGCATGATTTTTAGGGTTGGAGGTCATTTGTTGCACACATGGATAGTCTTACTTAAACATCAATTTCTGAAGTAAATAAGATGAATTTTACAAAAGTGAAATAGGTTTTTGTCAATCATTGAACAAAGAAAAACAAACTCCTTCATTTTATGCAAAAGTGTTATTATTTGGGAGAAATTCCAAAAATATAGTTTCTACAGGAGATTTTCTTCACTTTTGGATAGCTTGAATTAAAGTCAGTTTTTCAGAGGTTTGGAGAAGGTGTTTGCAGTGATTGAGGACTCTATTGTATAGTGGACATCATAAAATTTCCATCCCTACCACTTTCAGCCCAAAAATCATCTGGGAAGGCCTCCAAATCACTCTCGAAAAATTCGCTATGCTTCTATTGCACTTCTGCAATTTTTCGCTGCGTGTTTAGTGACCAACTTAAAACTTATATTCAGAACAAATAGGAAAGTATTTTTGAAAAAATGGATGAGGTTTTTGTTCATAACATACCTTAAAAAAAAAAAAAACCTCTGTCAGTTTTGTAAAAGGTGTTGTGGTTAGAGAAATATTTCTCTATCTTTGAGCCATATTTTTGCAGAAAACCCAGAAATTTGACCCTACAAAAACACAACACGGTTGTTCAGATTCAAATGAGCTTAGTGAAAATTAAGCACCTTCACTAAGTGGGGCCCGTGGGCTATTTTTAGGTGTATGTCTATTTTTAGACATGGTGAGCATATTCTATAAGTTGCAGGATGCTATTTGTAGATGGTTGGTCAAATGTGAAAAATAGATGAATTCTATTTTTAGAATATTGGGCGAAGTCTATTTATAGATCGTCAATCTAAAAATAGGTGCATGTCGGTTATTATGAGCCCTTAATAATAATTCGACAATAAATATCAACTTATTCTCTTGGAGCACTTTATTTCAGTGAACAGATTTGGAAAATCAGTGGGTTGAAGGAATTACGCAATTCCTAGGGTTATTGGTGGCTCATGCATGGAGGAATCAGTTAGAACTGAAGTGGAAAAGTTATGACAGAGTTGGAAGAGTAGTTACGGGAGTTGTTATTTAGTTTAACTTAGTTAGTGGAGTTAAACTCAGTTGAGCTAGTTGTATCTAGTCTAACTGAAAGATACACTAGTGAGAGTTATGTGAATTAATTAGTTAATTAATTCACAACTAATAACTCACTAAAAATTGAAAAAATACAACAATTAACTACTTGCATGTCAGTTCCAGTGGAGACCCAGTGGAGAGATAGGTGAAAGGGTGAGATGGACTATCCGTTGTGACTATAGTGATGCATTCAATGAATCTGACACACATTGGAGTTGCCAATGAGGATTGTGCAGTCAAGGAAAGGCCAATTCGAGTTCATTCAAAAGTATTCTTCAGCAGGGATTGCGCAGTGGACACAAGCTATCAGGAGGCAAGAAATTGGTGCATAGATATGCAAATTTCTGCATGACAGTGTGTAACGATTGTTGATTGTACTGAGAGCTTGATGTACTAAGATTTGTATGAGATTATTACATGATTCCATTGGTATACATAATATATGATAGTTGGGGTTTTTAGCTTTAAGCTTTCCTGTAAAACAACTGTGTTATGTGCGATTGAATTTATTCACATGTGTTTGCAATTGAGTTTTAAATTTCTGCAAGTTTAACAGTGGAAGGATTATGTATTTAGTAAGAAGATAAATATTGTTAGATCATGAGGATCTGGTAATACATCAGTATTAATAAATTTCTACATGGTATCAGAGCAGTATTGATCACTGGAGATTGCAATTGTGAAGAGGTACTGAGTTTTGTGCTGGTGGACAATTCGAATTTGCTACAGAAATTTCTTGGTGCGACAATTGAGTATTCATTGAAATGTCTTTCAATGGGTTGTGATTGGAGTATTACCTTGAGGGAAGCTCGAATT
This sequence comes from Pinus albicaulis, assembly GCA_034641835.2. Lineage (NCBI taxonomy): Eukaryota > Viridiplantae > Streptophyta > Pinopsida > Pinales > Pinaceae > Pinus > Pinus albicaulis. The sequence continues at coordinate 47,091 of JAXQQM020079432.1, forward strand.
ACATAGCCTAGAAGGATAGGATGGAGGCTGTGCTTTAAGATAATGGACTGAAGGAGTTCATCGATAACGATGTTCCTAAGCATACTTCTAGCGATGCTACAGTACTTGACGCATGGAAAAAGAAGGTAGCGAAGACAAGAAGAATTCTGTTGGAAGGTGTGAAAGACCATATTGTGTCAAGCCTTCATGGGAAATCCACTCCATTTGCAATGTGGAAGGCTTTGACAGATATTTTCCAAAGGAGCAGCGACCATAGGAATTTGGCGCTGAAAGATAAGCTTAGAAAAATAAAAATGTAGAAGGGCGACAGTATTCCAAAATATCTCACGAACTTTTTCCAATGCAGTGATGAGCTAGGAAGTGTGGGGATTACAGTTGCGGATGATGACTTGGTGAGCTTGGCTCTCCTTGGGTTACTGAAGAGTTGGCACAGTTATCAGGACTCTGTCAATGGACGGGAGAAACTGCTAGATTGGGAGCGACTTTGGTCAGATCTTGTGCAGGAGGAGATAAGGTGAAGTACCAGGGATGGCTCTTCATTGAAGAATGATGATGAAGAGAATTTCACTTTGGCTGCAAAATCAAGGAAAGGGAAGGGGAAGAAACTCCATCCAAAATCTGAGGCTAAAGGCAAGAAGCTGGATTTGTCCAAAGTGAAGTGTTTTCACTATCACGAACATGGGCATCTCGCCACTAACTGCCCACAAAAAAAGAAGAACAAGAAGGTTGTTGGAGCTGCAGCTAGAGAGGCCTTAGCCTCGCAATTTGAACTTGATTTCTATTTGATTTCATGCTTGGTTTCAAGTGCTATGGGATCAGTGTGGTATCTTGATAGTGGTGCGTCTTTCCATATGACGGGAGACAAGGAGTTGTTTAGTGACTTGGAGGAGAAGGATCTCCAAATGCATATAGAGATGGGCGACGATGGTAGATATAGTGAGACCAGCATTGGAACCATTACCTTTGAGATGGAGTCACGTAAACCATTTATGTTGAAAGATGTTATGCATGTTCCAGGTTTTAAGAAGAACTTGGTCTCAGTCGCAATGTTGGAAGACAAAGGTTATGACGTTGTTTTCAGTGATGGAAAATATTTCTTGTGACATAAAACAAAGGGTCAAACCAAGAGGATAGGGATTCGAGTTAATAATCTCTACAATCTGGAGGTAGATGGCTGTGTTGCAATGATGGGCAAAGCAGAAGAAGTGGTGAGTCGGGATGAGGGCGAATTATGGCACAGAATATTGGGCCATCTTCACCATAGCGCCTTGAAGATTTTGCAGCAGATTTATACTGGACTTCCCAAGGTTACTCTTGTGCAGTAAAATCATTGCAAGGGATGTACTATGGGTAAGTTTGTGAATACCACCTTTCATGAGAAGGAGAACCATGCCTTGGTGATCCTGGAGAGAATTCAGACAGACATGTGTGGACCTTTCTCGATTGCTTCAACAGAAAAAACACATGTATTATGTTATTTTTGTTGATGACTATTCTCGTATATGTTGGATATTATTCATGTAGAAGAATATCGAAACATTCTCAACGTTCTGTGAGTTTAAAGCATTGGTGGAGAAGGAGTCGGGGGAGCAAGTGAAGGCTCTACGGAGCGATAATGGTGGTGAATATATATCGAACGAATTCAAATACTTCTGTAGCAAAGAAGGAATTCGAAGAGAACTCATAGTGCCTCATAACCCATAGCAAAATGGGGTCGCGGAGAGGAAGAACAGAACGATCGTGGGTGTTGCATGAGCTATGTTGCATGACTAGGGCCTACCGATGGACTTGTGGGCAGAAGCATGCAACACTGCAGTTTATGTGCAAAACCGTTGTCCTCATAGAGTACTTGGCATGAGTGCACCTAAAGAATCTTTTACTGGTAAGAAGCATAATATTTCTCATTTGAATATTTTTGGATCATCTGTTTACATTCATGTGACAAAGGATACCAGGAAGAAGCTAGAGGTGACTGCAGAAGTTGGGATATTTGTGGGGTACATAGAAACACCCCATAATTATCGTGTGTATTTTCCAAACAGTCGAATGATTGTGGTGTGACGGGATATAAAATTCAATTAGGTGAAAGTCGTGAAGTTGTCGCTTGAGACGGAGCTACACTTGCATGCAGAGGAGGAACTTCTTGTTCCCAAATATGAGCCTCTAGATGTGGATCAGCCATAGGAGGAGATTAATAGATTGGAGGAGTCCACTCATGCAGAACCAAACATCAGAACTAGCATAAATTGTACCATAGAAGCTGAGAGACTGAAGCTTGATGCAACACAGAATGTAGGAGTTCCTACATCACAACACAGACAAAGACAGTCACCTGACCGATTTAATGGATACATGGCTCTTATGAGCAAGTGTATCATGACAGAGCCATCTTCTTTTGAAGAAACAGTGCAGGAGCCCACATGGGTAGATGCCATGGTAGAGGAGTATGACTCCATTGTCAGAAATAGTGCTTGGGATATTGTTCCAAGGCCGGTGGGTAAATCAGATGCAGGATCAAGATGGATCTAAAAGGTAAAGCAAGATGTTGATGGGAGCGTCGAGAAGTCTAAGGAAATATTTGTTGCCCGGGACTTCTCACAGATCGAGGGGATTGATTATGAAGAAACCTTTGCACCTGTCGCACAGTATTCTTCCGTAAGGACCATCCTTGTTCTCTCAGCGCAGATGGGTTGGCAAATTCATCAGATGGATGTGAAGACTGCATTCCTTAATGGGATCATTGAGGAAGAGGTGTACATTGAGTAGCCTAAAGGATTTGAGATCTTCAGTAGCGAGTTGCATGTGTGCAAACTTAAAAGAGCATTGTATGGGCTGAAGCAAACACCACATGCTTGGTACACATGGATCGATAGCTATTTCACTAGACTTGGCTTCACCAAGAGTGAGGTGGATGCAAACCAGTACCAAATTGTAGTGGAGGGTAAGCTTTTAGTCATTGTTATTTATGTTGATGATTTAATACTAACGGGTGATGAGCAGTTGATACACTCATGAAAGGAAGATCTTGCAAAGGAGTTTGAGATGAAGGATTTGGGCCTCCATTATTTCCTTGGATTGGAAATATGGTAGTGAGAAGGTGAATTTTTTGTGTCTCAAGGTAAGGGAGATACTTGGTAAGTTTCACATGGAGGACTGCAAGCCCATGGATACTCCTCTTCCAGGAAATTGGAGGAAAGAGGATGCTACATCGGCAAAGGTAGTGGATGCCACTGTTTATCGATAGTTGGTGGGTTCGCTCATGTGTTTAGTTAATACAATACCAAACATATGCTTTGTGGTGAACCAACTTTCAAAAGCGATGGTTAAGCCTACCAAGCTCTTTTGGAAGGTAGGCAAGCATGTCCTGAGGTATGTCAGGGGCACATCTGAGTATGGATTATGGTACAAACAGACGGATGAGGTGAAGTTGCATGGCTTCACGGATGCAGATTGGGCAGGAAGCCCAACGAATAGAAAGAGCACATCAGGAGGGGTTTTCATTATCAGATCTATAGCAGTTTCTTGGTACAACAGGAAACAAATATCCATGGCACTCAGTTCAGCAAAAGCAGAATACATGGCAGCATGTCAAGCTCCATGTGAGGCTATTTGGATGAGGAAGATCCTGGTCAGTTTGTTCGGTTCACATTTAGATCCTACAGTGATACATTGTGATAATCAGAGTTGCATTAAACTCTTGATTAATCCTCTATTTCATGATAGATCTAAACATATTTATACACAGTATCATCATATCAGAGATTGTGTGCAGTGGAAGATCATGTTGCTTCAGTACATTCCTATGGAAGATCAGGATGTAGATATTCTGACGAAGGCGCTCGGCAGGAGCAAATTCTAATACCATAGAGGTAGGATCAGGGTGAAGGATAATCCCTATCTTGTTGAGAGGGAGTGTTTAGATTCAACAAGATGATGAGCTTAGTGAAAATTAAGCACCTTCATTAAGTGGGGCCCACAGGCTATTTTTAGGTGTATATCTATTTTTAGACATGGTGAGCATATTCTATAAGCTACAGGATGCTATTTGTAGATGGTTGGTCAAATGTGAAAAATAGATGAAATTCTATTTTTAGAATATTGGGCGAAGTCTATTTATATATCGTCAATCTAAAAATAGGTGCATGTCGATTATTATTATCCCTTAATAATAATTTGACAATAAATATCAACTTATTCTCTTGGAGCACTTTATTTCATTGAACAAATTTGGTAAATCAATGGGATGAATTAATTACGCAATACCTAGGTTTATTGGTGGCTCATGCATGGAGGACTCAGTTAGAACTAAAGTGGAAAAGTTATGACAGACTTGGAAGAGTAGTTACAGGAGTTTTTATTTAGTTTAACTTAGTTAATGGAGTTAAACTTAGTTGAGCTAGTTGTATCTAGTATAACTGAAAGATACCCTAGTGAGAGTTAAGTGAATTAATTAGTTAATTAATTCACAACTAATAACTCACTAACAACTGAACAAATATAGCAGTTAACTACTTGCATGTCAGTTCCAGTGGAGACCCAGTGGAGAGATAGGTGAAAGGGTGAGATGGACTCTCTGTTGTGACTATAGTGATGCATTCAATGCATATGACACACATTGGAGTTTCCAATGAGGATTGTGTAGTCAAGGCAAGGCCAATTCGAATTCATTCAGAGGTCTTCTTCAACAGGGATTGCACAGTGGAGGCAAGATGTGAGGAGGCAAGAAATTGGTGCATAGATATGCAAATTTTTGCATGACAATGTGTAATGATTGTTGATTGTACTGAGAGCTTGATGTACTAAGATTTGTATGATATTATTACATGATTCCATTGGTATACATAATATATGATAGTTGGGGGTTTTAGCTTTAATTTTTCCCGTAAAACAACTGTGTTATGTGCAATTGAATTTATTCACATGTGTTTGCAATTGAGTTTAAATTTTTTGCAAGTTTAACAGTGGAAGGATTATGTATTTAGAAAGAAGATAAATATTCTTAGATCAGGAGGATCCGGTAATACATCGGTATTAATAAATTTCTATAATGGCCATGCTACGCTTTTGCTCAAAGCCTCTAATGACAAATGGAAAGTATGTAAAAGTTTCATATGACTAGTACATTACATTAAACCACTTTATGTCTCATGTCAGCTCACCAATTTGAAATAAAAGGTAAAAAACCATCAAATTTTCACACTTTTTCCACTGCTTTGGACCACACACTGTGCTTTTGGAGTACTTTTGGGAGAATGGTTTTTGAGGTTCCTTGGAGGTGATTTTTTTCTGATTTGATGCTTCAGAGGCCTAGTAGACATCCTAATATATCTATACCTACCTTCATCTATGCTCATAGATCAACCAAAGTCATCCAAACACTACCTCAAAGTTCGCTACGCTACTGTTGAGAGCACGCTACGCTTCTGTGGATATCACTACACTTCTGTGGAGAAAACCTGGTTTTTCTAGTTTACATGGTCAAAGTCAAATTTTCTTGACGTAATTAATCTTATAATGATTTAAAATGATGTAATTAATTTTCCTAGTGCTGGTTAGAGTAAATCTCATTGTAATCAATGCTTTCAAAGTCAAACTAAGTCAGTTAGTGTAAAAAGGGAGTTGGTTTCTAACCTCACTAGTTTTTGGCATGGTTAGAGATATTGGTGTAATTAGTTCCTAAGATGATGGATTTGGCCCCTGAGAGGGGGAATGTGGTTTCTCATATATATGTAGCCTAATTTAAGTCAAATCAAGGGTTGGATACTTGAGAGTCAGAGGTTTGGAGCTAGTGTACACCATTTTTGCAGTAATATATCAGAAAATTGCAACTATTATCTTGGGATTCCTGTGGTATGCTTACTGACAGAATTTTTCATTTTTTTATTATCAAATTGAATATTTAATTCTTCTTGAGGCACCCTCAAGGTGAAATCTCTCACATTCATTTTTGTCCTGATCTAATTGGCACTTTATGCCTTCAATACTCTTCTCACAAATTCAAAACAAAACTCACTTTGGTTTTAACATGGAACAATTTCCATACATGAAACCACAACTCAAAAGTAGAAAACAAGACTAACCGACCGTGCCTTGAGACATCAACCAAATAGTAACTAAAAAACTAAGAATTATTCAACATGAAATCAATAGGTACAAGTCCACCTCCAGTCATCATCCTTCTGCCATCGAGCTTTTTTCTAGTGCTAGCTATCATGCAAGATGAAGGTATGTTGCCCTTCGAAACCGCATATCTTCCATTCCTATGAGTTGTTTGGCCATCATTTCCATCAACTACAATCATTTATCCCGTATTTTTTGGTTGTCCAAAAAAAACCACTTGATGCAGGAAACATTGAATCTACAAGTTTCAATGTACCAAGACTGAGTTTGCTAAACTGCTGCAAATCAAGATCCAAATATTTGATCCTTATAATCCAAAGAATGCTATAACAAATATATTCAAAGGATTAATATACACATAACTTTTTAACTCCGATCATATCATCATAATGATCACGATCCATCTCTCTCATACCACAGGATTCCTATACAGAGCTTTTGCAATATATTCTCTTTTTGCAGAGAGCTCCACACAAATTCCCTCGAATTTTTCAAGCCCTTTGGTGGAATAAAAATTCGGCCTCCTCCATTGTTTTTGATGGGATCTAGAACTGGGCGAAGGAGATATTTTTTTTGCTTCACCTTCCACTGATATCTTCCCACAATGCATTAATTTTAATTCCTGTGATATACACAAAGATAAAATGCAACAAGAAAAATAGTAAAATTCACCTGCTCCAAGCCTTAGCCGGCCTTAGAAAATCTTCCACTATCCATCATACTTCTGTCTCATGCAGCTTCACTTCCTGAAATTGGCATGCATTTAAATTGAGGAATCTGAAACCAATCACAAATTTATGGGCAATCGTAAATTGTGGATTAGAATTGTAGAGAGGATTTTTCCTTCTTACTCTTCGTAAAATAGAGTTCTACTTGAAGATTCAGGTTTAATCTTTGACTGTTAAAATTTTTCAAAACCCACCTACTCTCTATCACCTTCGTTCCACTTTGAGGATAGCATAAGGCTTCAGGAATTTAAACCACATGAGTTTATTTGCACTTATTCGCTCCCATTATCTTTATTCGTAGCTATTTTAACATAACTGGAATCACATGGTGATTCTACCTAGTTTCTTTACAGTAAGTCATTTATCACTCAAAAAGACTCATTCATTCACATTCATTCGATAGTAAATTATTACACAGAATCAAATTTTTTCTCTCACGGATCACACAACACGAAAAAGAAACAAAACACAATCACAATGAATTCTCAATTTTCATCAATCAATAAATGTACATATATAAATAAAAACTTGTTTACACTCTGGGTTTGGCTTGATATGTTGTTACATGGACTTCTCTCTTCTATACAACCTCTCTGTATCTCATCTCTCGCCTCTCTACTCTATCCTTGGCCTAACTTCTTCCTTGTTTAAATTGGCCTCTCCTCTCTGACCTAATTTTCATCATTTTAATTGGTCTCTACCTTCCTTCGAGGCTTAAAATGAATTTATATTACAATTTCAGAGCTTATCCAACCATCACTCAACTCCTATACACTTGTAACCAATTCTATTCTCAGAAAATCCTTCATATCTCTAATTTATGACTAATCTAATCTCTTGAGAATAAAAATCAAATATCCTCTCTAATATCCCAATTTTTCATGGATATGTTTACAAAAGTCAACTAGCATATTCCCTACCTATGCTTTCTAGGAATTTAAACATTTTACAAGGGAATTTTACAATATTTACACTTGACCCATCCTTGGGCTTATCAAACAATTAAATTTAATTTGAGAGCTAATTCTCCTACATCAGACTCCCAAAGTAAAAAAGAATCATGATCTCCAAATCATATGTTCCAATCATTGTCCTCCTGTATCCCATACTTTATTCTTCAGTTATCTCCTTTCTCCTTTCAACTATTGTCCACGTATTCAGTTTTTTTTCTCTTGCTTCTCCTAGTTTCCATACTCTATTTTTCTACTGCAAACAATTTTTATTTTCTTCACTATGCCACTGTACTCTGCTGCACTATATCCATTCATCTCTAAACTGCTGATTTTTTTCTTTAGCCTTCCTTGCTTCAATTTCCTCTTTTGCTCTTAAAATTTCTCCAAATGATGCCCCAGATATTGTTGCCACCCATACTTCCTAAATATCCTTGAAGAAATCTCCCTCTTTAATATCTAATTTATGTTTCTTACCTTCAAATTTACTTTCAAAAATTAAATTGTCCTCCAATTCCCTGACTGCAGTAACGTATTCACTCACACTTCGATGCATACCAACAAACATAACATAAGTTGGTAAGCTAGTATCTTCTTTTGTCTCAGCAAAAAATTGAGACACTCTCCTGTCAAATACACTTGAAGTGGTTGCTACATTTAAATTTTTCCATGACCATCCAAAACCTTGTCTTTTGGATGAGAGGTATGAAGATAGTCATTCACTTGTTTTTTCATATTTTTCTTTCTTTGGGTTTTTATTTCAAGATCAGGTTTGTGAAGACCAAGATGAGGTTTTTGATGAAATGTATGAACAAGGATCTCTAGACATTCACCACACATGTCTCTCCACCTCATCCATTTTCTGAAGCACTATTTCAAGGGTGGATTCATGCAAAACATAATTTCGAATTAGCATGTGTGGGAGTTTCATACAATTTAATTATGGGAAAGAATAATCATCAAAAATTGCAAGAATATTATGAAGAGGAGAGAAGTGATAAAGAAGAGGTTGTTTTAGATCCTCTTGCACATGATGGTCTTCCTCCAAGATCAGAAAATGAAGATTTTGTTGAAGAAGAGAAGTTTGTCCCAGATCCTATGGATGTGCACATTTTTACTATCGATAATATGGCTGCCTCAAACACAAATTCTCAAGAGAAAACTTCCCTTTATCCTAATGCAAACGACAAACTCGATGAACATATTTTCTTTTTTAATCCTGACAAAAAATTTTCATTGGAAAATGAAAGGAGTGCTTGTATTTCCGATGTATTTCAAGACATGATAACATTTCAGATTATTGGGGATCCTTTTACTGATAGTCAATAGGGAAGATGTATTTTCTTGTATTTATGGATCATGACCACATTTCCAGTGGACACTTAGAGTTGCCTATATTTTGTTTTATCTTCCTGCTCAAGTAAAGTGTGAGCATGATTTAAGTAAGTAGCCATTTTCTCGATTGGTTACACTAGAGGGATAATTTCACATGATTGTATATATATATATATATATATATATATATATATATATATCTTCAGCGAGTGGGTGGTTATCATTGATATTTTAAGCCCGAAGTGAAGGCCCTAAGATCTCGATGGTCTATTTCCATAAGTAAGTTCAGTCAGGAAACAAGTTGTCGAGTCAATTCAAGTCAGTTTCAATTTCTCTTAAGTTTAGTTAGTCAGCCATTTTAGTGTCAAGATTTTTTTTATTTTGACAAACTAATTCAATGCTCGCAAGTATAACTAACCACACCAAATTATAAAACATATATTTATTTTGTCAATGGATTTATCTCAAATGGTCGAGAGGAGTGTTATTATACTCTACCCAAGTTTAATCCCTACAAGTAACATTGTAAGCTTTGTCATAATGGTTTCGAGCCTTGATGAAAATGAATAATCTCTCAAGAATTTAAACATGTATATCCCTGTATGGAATATAAAGTTAACACATTTTTTGTTCATATATTGAATAATAACAAAGGAAACATGGAAATCATAACAGTATATATAATCAACATTTCCCAAAAGAATAATTGCATCCCCTCCTAATCCTACCCTCTTTTTAGGTACTCATAAGGCCATTTAAATTACATAACAAAGATAGAATTATGCCTTCTCCATTAAAATATATGGCTAATACCCCATGAATAATACCCCACTACTTAATTGAACAACATTTAGTCAATAATACAAAATAATAATTGAGGTCATTGAAACTTTGGGTAAACCAGTTACCTAGGCTTGTCTTAGCCTATTCAAACCTCATTGCCAAACTATATTGTTCAACTTTTATGTGTCTTTATATGAACACTAATTAGGAATTAAAATTAGAATATTAAAACTTTCTCTTCTTTTATCTTTTTAAATTTCATACAAAACAAGACATAACAACACTAACATTATGTTTACAATGGATTTGAAAAAAAAGAACAGTTCACAATACATTTGAAAAAAGAAAAAAAAAAGCACTAAACATTATAACATCCTAAGAAAAGGAAAAACAACAATATACACATAACAACAAAAGGAAAAGAAAAACAAAACGCAAAGTTAATAATTAACATTCAAATAAATAAAGCAAAAAAATATATTTAATGGAGTTTCTTTGTTAAGACATACCCACCATCATAATCATAGAAACCATTGGAGAATCATTATTCTACATCTATGAAACTTTCAAAACAAAGACGTATAAAACTTTAAATTCAACTTTGAAGAAAAACATAGCACAACATACACAATTATTGTAATTAGAAAATGGTTATGATGTTAAATGAAAAAGTTTCGAATAAACTTTTTAATTTGATTTTTTCAGAGAATTTTCAATTTGTAATAATTTTAGGGCTTCTTAAAGAATCATGTAAAAATTAAAAGCTTAAAGAATTAACATGTACTTAAAGATCCATTCATAGCCATTTTCAAAAATAAAAAATCCACAAATTAACATGTATTTAAAGATCCATTCATAGCAATTTTCAAAAATAAAATATCCACAAAAACATAGTGCATAGTACTTCATGCTTGTAGGTTGCCCTAATTAACCTTAAATTAGATCTAAAATTGCAGAGAGACCTATTTCCCAGAGAATCTGCACCCGAGACACCCTATTTGGTCGCATAATTCACATAACAATTGTATTAAGATTACAGTGCTTCTGCCAGAACCACTAAATATCAGGACCTACAAATTGTATTGAAATCTAGAGCTGTTGATTATGTCGTTCGTCTTTCAATTCGTAATTTTATGTCTTAAAATTTAGGGTTTTTGAAGTTGTGGTTGAAGATATTCTTGGAAAGATTTTATGTCACTTTTTGAAAATTCTTCACCAATGTAATAAAAAATTTGGAAGGAAAAATATTTTATAAATGCATTTTATATTTTTCTATTTTCATGAATTTACTAAATGAAATTCAAAAAATATCTCCTCAAATTTATTGAATAAATTCATCCACTTATTTGAAATTATGTGTTGTTTTTCCTTTCCATGGATTCCCAAAACCATGTGTTGTTTTTCCTTATTTGTAAAAACTCAATTTTTACTTATCATCTATTTATTTTTATCTATAACCTCAATTCACATGCACTAGTAAATTCAAATTCATATGTAGCTGTAAATTCATTTTACTTGCACCTGTTACTCATAAATGAATTTCACCTGAAAAATCATTTCATAATATATAATCCAAGCTTGTGAAGAACCCAACCTCTAACTCCAGAAAAATTAGATTAATCATTTTCATTAATCCAAAGGAACCATTAACATTCCCGCCAATAGTTATAAAATTTAAATGTGACAGCTAAAATGGTTTTCGGAGGGGTAGGTAGGAAGTGATTTAGGCGGGCAGTCCGAAATATATTTATAACCCTTGGATTTAATGTGCCCATATCTCGAGGCTTAGCTTTAAATAGATATTTCTATAAAAATATATGGTTATATTTTTATAAAAATATGATTTTTTTAAAATTAGAATTATTATTATAAAGGAAAATTTATTAAGTCATTCAAAAGCATGAATAAGCATATGTTTGAGCATTTATCCAAGAAGGAAATTGGAAATTTCTCACTAAATTTTTTTTATTTTCCGTGGACCAAAATATGTTACAACAATACTCATAAGGCCATTTACATTAAAATGACATAACTCAATATAAATTACATAAAAAAGATAGAATTATGTCTCCATATAACCTAATTTACATACAAATATGTATCAAACAACTATCAATGTTGCATGAGTCAAAACTAATTTCTATCATTTTATTTTTAGCAATATAAGTACACAATTCTCATATACAACAACAACATTAAACTTCAATGCATCAACAATAAAAAAACCATTAATTGCTTATCATTGCAAAAATTCTCCACCGACTAGTTGTAGAAGAGATATATTCTACCCAACTATAAGCTCCATGTTGTAACAATTCTCTTTGCAATAAAGGCCAACCCCAGCTAAGACTCTGGATCCACAAGGAAAACCTCTTCCTATTTTTGGCTATAATATCTTCTCACAAGCCAATTCCCAGATTTATGGTCAATATCAACACTTACAAGAATATCAATTCATAACCCTCTTCCCCATTAGCTTACACAATCCAATGGATGAGGTCTCTTTCTCTAGTCATTGGTCCCTCAATCTATTCCACTTCACTCCAAAGTTCTAATGTGGTTAGCCAAGGAATATCATTTTTGGGAATCCAAAAGTTAACAATTGTAACAAATTTCTCAATGGCACTACTTAATAACCACAATTTTCATAATACCCCACTACTTAATTGAACAACATTTAGTCAATAATAAAAAATAATAATTGAGGTCATAGAAATTTTGGGTAAATCATTTACCTATACTTTTGTCTTAGCCTATTCAAACCTCATTGCCAAACTATATTGTTCAACTTTTGTGCGTGTCTATATATAAACACTAATCAAGAATTAAAATTAGAATATTACACCTTCCTCTTCTTTTATCTTTTTAAATTTCATACATAACAACACTACCATTTTGTTTACAATACATTTGAAAAAAAAAAATCACAAAAAATTTGAAAAAATATAGGAGAAAAAAACACTAAACATTATAACATCCTAGGAAAAGGAAAAACAACAATATACACATAACAACAAAAGGAAAAGCAGAGAAAAACACAAAATTAATAACTAACATTCAAATAAATACATAAAGAAAAAATATATATTTAATGGAGTTTCTTTGTTAAGACATACCCACCATCATAATCATAGAAACCATTGGAGAAGCATTATTCTGCAACTACGAAACTTTCAAAACAAAGACACATAAAACTTTACATTCAACTTTGAAGAAAAAATGGAGCACAACATAACAATGATTGTAATTAGAAAATGGTTACGATGTTAAATGAAAAAGTTTCAGAAATATAATATATATTTTTCTTCAGATGCATATTTTGCTTACATGACTAAACTTTTAGAAGACTAAATTTTTTCAGAATCCATTCATAGCAATTTTCAAAAATAAAAAAATCCAGAAAAACACAGTACACAGTACTTCATGCTTGTAGGTCGCCCTACTTAACCTTAAATTAGATCTAAAATTGCAGTATAAGCTTCAGATAGAGAATCTGCCCTCGAGACACTACACTAAATAAAAATAGTGTTTTCATTACTATTTGGTCACATAATTCACATAAAACTGTATTAAGATCACAATGCTTCTGCCAGAACCACTAAATATCAAGACCTAGAGCTTCGATCGTTCATTCATTCGATCACAGAGCTTCAATCATCCCATTCGATCGGAGAGATTCAGAGTTGGTACCATTGTTCCAAAAGGAGGATTGTTATGATAATTTCGAAACCGTTCCATCACAGACTTCAAACATTGCTCCAAAGTATTCAAATTCATGTATTCTTCATGATAGAAACCAAAAAAAATAAAAAATCTCTAAACTTCAAAAGAGTGTCACAAACTTCAGTTCAACAATCTAGTAACTTTTGTTTCCACATCCAAAAAATTGGATACCTTTGTAGCAAACTCCTTGAATAGAACTTTCTCCAAGCACCCATGAAATACATAAGAAGTCAACCTATGAAGTATAGAAGAAGTCGGCCCATAAAATACCTGCACACTGACAAAAGAAATAAAACATAAATTAAACTAATGAACTTTAATGTATTTACGAAACTACATTACAGGGCTAAATATTGAAAGGGCTCAAGAAATCTAAATCCCAACTCCTTATACCCCAAGCTTATTGGCGACATGCATGAAAAATAGCAAAAGGGAAAACTAGTTTGATCCCATTGATCCAAATTTAAGAAGCGAACAAAATGAAATACATATCTAGAATCAAACATAGGGATACAATGAAACTGAACTTAATTTAATAAGTATAAATTTTGAAACTATTTACATGCCGAATGAAAGACAATTAGCTTGAATGGTGGTAGCTTATTTCTGAGAAAAAATGTGACGGCTACATGCCTTCTTGAACTGTGTTACAATTAAGCTCAAATTCTTCTTTATCATGAAGAATCAATGAGAAACCATAAACATCCAAAACCATAACCCTAGTAAATGAAGCACCAAAGTTTTATGGGCCCCAATGGGGTAAGTTAGCACATGAAGTTCCTGGGGTCCTAACTTTGGCATACAAATTACATTTGGAACGCTCTATATTCTGTTAGAAAGGTCTAGATATATGTCTTCCGGATTAATCACATCATAATGGATCACAAAAGACATCTATTTAAACTATGGATCAAAAAATTCTTAGATCTAACATAGAAAGGTCTACCTGAGGAGAAACTTTTTTTATTTCAAACGTCATTCAAAGACTCATGTTTTCCCCTTTCCCCCAAAAATGTTTTTTATGGCCTCAAAACACCTCCAAAAGTTCAAGGATTGAAACTACCAAAAATATAAAGCTTCCAAAATAGGAAAATTATGTTGTGATCCAGCGGAATAGATGGGTGGCCACCAATATCTTCTTGGATAACTAATTCCATTTTCTTATGCAATGCCACTGCCACATTTCAAAGAATTTTTCTTAGGATATTTTCAAATCTTATTCATGACACTATGGATATTTTTATCGATGAATTTACAACTTATGGAAATACCTTTCAGGAATCTCTCACCAACCTTAGAAAGTTCATCATATGTGGAGAGAATAATATCTCATTAAGCCATGAATAATGTCATCTTCTTGTGAGTGAGGGGATCGTCTAAGGACATTACATCATGAAAATGATTTGAAGTAGATCTAAATAAGCTGAGCATCATGAAATAACTTCATGTTCCTCAAAAGAAAAAATATTTTAGAAGTTTCCTTAGCCATCTGAGGTAGTCTAAAGGTTCACTAAACATTTTAGCAATCTTATTTCTCCTGTATTCTCCCTATTGGTTAAGCATTCAAATTTTTGTTAGAATAAAACCTAAATGTAAATATGCCTTGGATTGTTTTAATGAAAAAATTACATTGACACCTATATTACAAGGTCCTAATTGGACCCTTCCTTTTCACACTCACACTAATGCTTCAGATAACGAAATATGGAAATTTTTTGGTCAAAAAGAAGATAAGATTCCTTATGCAATTTATTTTATCAACAAGAATTTTTCAAATGTAATATTGAACTTTAAAATAACTAAGAAGGAATTTATTGTGGTTATTCGTGTTGTCAATAACTTTAGGAATTATGTTAATGGATATCATTTTTAATACATACTAATCATTTTGTCATAAATTATTTGATGAATAAACATGATGTTAATATTATGATTATCATATAGATATTATTATTGCAACATTGATATGACAATAATTGAAAATATTGGGAAGAAAAATATTGTTGCAAATTTCTTGTCTAGACTAATAGTTTATGTAGATGAAGGCTTGGTTGATGATCATTTTCCACGTGAGAATATATTTTCCATCTCGATATACACTCATTGGTTTTCTAAGATAGCCAATTTACTGACTATTGGGATGATTCCTCCTCATTTATCTGAAAGGGAGAGATGCAAGATCATCAAGCAAAGCACCTCCTACACGTAGCTCATAGGTTTATTGTTCAAATTAGGACCTAATTAGATTCTTAAAATATGTATAAAAGAGGATGAAGTCCATGATATGTTAGAAGCCTTCCACGATGTTCCATGTGGAGGGAACTTTGCAGCCAAGAGAATAACATACAAGATATTGTAGGATGGTTATTTGTGTCCTACCCTTCACAAACATGCTCATTGGTATACCTCCCAATGTGATGAATGCAACAGGATTGGGAAGTACACCAAGAAAAATGAAATTACATTACATCCAAAAATATTATTGGAGCACTATGAAAAATGGGGTAAGAAATTCATTGGACCTCTTAATTCTCCATTAAGATAAAATAAGTACACCGTTGTGTATATTGATTATTTGACCAAGTAGGCTAAAGTGAAAGAAGTTAATAGAACCATGGAGTATAATTTAGTAGAAATTTTCAAAGAGAACATATTTTATAAGTTCTCCACATTAAGAATAGCCTCACAATTGGAAATGTATATGTCTAGTACCCAAAAATAAAGGAGACAAAAATTGAATGCATTAGAGGATGCAAGCTCTATTCCATGCTCAAATGTTCAAAATGCAAAGAAAAATCATGCATGAAAAGTTCATCAATCCTAGAGCCTTCAAGGAGGTGATTGGGCCTTACTTTATGACTCAAGTTTAAGGATTTAAATGGAATTTTATGACCAGGTGGCTAGGGCCATATGTAGTGAAGAAATTTTATAATAATGGTTCTATCAAAATCAGGACCATTGACGAAGATCGAATCCCCCTTTTAGTGAATGGTATCAAACTCAAGGTTTAAAAGAAACTTATTACAAAAGATGAATTCACTAAAACAATAATATATATATATATATGTGTGTGTGTGTGTGTGTGTGTGATTCATAGTATAAATTATCTCAACCATATAAATCCTAGAGAGAGAGAGAGAGAGAATAATAATAATAATAATAAAATTGAGGTGAAAGCCTCTTTTGAGGTGCTTAGGACAAAATATTAGCTGAAAACCTCTCTTGGGAAACTCTAAATTTGAAAAATAAAATCCCTTTCCAGGAAAACCTTTATAGGTATGGTTGGGTAGAGCAATGGTGAAAACAAAAAATTGCACCATTCCCCATTGAAAAAAAAAATGAGTAAAATTTTCACATTTCTTTCTTCCTGTTTTTTTTTTTTTTGTATGTAGATGCGCAAGAAATACTTCTAACAAACGAATATCATTTACATAAGAATCAGAATACAAAGTTCCATGGAACAACTTCAAGAGAAAACTCAATGCAAGGTCATCAAAGTAGATTACGATAAAAACCTTGCAACATAACCTTTTTATATTGTCACAAGTAATTTTATTCTTTTCTAGTAACAATTTTGATTTCCATCTAATTTCATTCTCATTCAATTCACACCCATATTTATCCATTTCTAGTCACTTTCAATTAATTTCCATCCATTCCATCAACCTTTTATCCATTGCTCAATGTACACTTCTTCCTCAATGATCCCATTAAGGAACGCAGTCTTCACATCCATCTGATGAATGTGCCAACTGATCTGTGCTGAGAGTGCAAGGATGGTCCTTATGGAAGAATATCGTGCGACAGGTGCAAAGGTTTCTTCATAATAAATCCCCTCGATCTGTGAGAAGCCTTGGGCAACAAATCTTGCCTTATACTTCTCTACACTCTCATCAACATCTTTCTTTACCTTGTAGATCCATCTCCAACCTACCACTGATTTATCAAACAGCCTTGGAGTAATTTCCCAAGCACTGTTTCTGACAATGGATTCATACTCCTCCACCATGGCATCTACCCATGTGGGCTCGTGCACTACTTCTTGAAATGAAGATGGCGCTGTCACGATACACTTGCTCATGAGAGCCATGTAACCAGTGAATTGGTCAGGTGAATGTATCCATCTGCATTGTGAAGTAGGGACTCCTACATTCTGTGTCGCATCAAGCTTCAGCCTCTCACCTTATGTGGTATGCCTTCTTCCTATTCTGATGGTTGGCTCTGTGTGAGTGGACTCCTCCACTCCATGACCTTCCTCTTGTGGCTGATTCACATCTAGAGGCTCATCTTTGGGAACCAAAATTTCCTCCTCTACATGCAAGTGTAGCCCCCTCAAGCGACAACTTCATGGCTTTCTCTTCATTGAATTTTATATCCTGTCACACCACAGTCATTCGACTGTTTGGAAAATACACATGATAATTATTGGGTGGTTCTGTGTACCCCACAAATATCCCAACTTCAGCAGTTAGCTCCAGCTTCTTCCTGGCATTCTTGGTCACATGAACATAAACAGATGAGCCAAAAATATTTAAATGAGAAAAGGCTTCTCACCAGTAAAAACTTCTTCAGGTGTACTCATGCCAAGTACACCATGAGGACAATGGTTTTGCACATAAACCGCAGTGTTGCATGCTTCCACCCACAAGTGCATTGGTAGGACCTGATCATGCAGCATAGCTCGTGCAGTACCCATGATCGTTATGCTCTTCCTTCCTGCAACCCCATTTTGCTGTGGGTTATGAGGCGCTATGAGTTCTCTTCGAATTCCTTCTTTGCTATAGAAGTCTTTGAATTCGTTCAAGATATATTCACCATCATTATCGTTCCGCAGAGCCTTCACTTGCTTCCCCGACTCTTTCTCCACTAATGATTTAAACTCACAGAACTTTGAGAATGTTTGATCCTTCTTCTACATGAAGAAGATCCAACATCTACGAGAATAGTCATCAACAAAAATAACATAATACCTATGTTTTGTTGTTGAAGCAACCGAGAATGGTCCACACATGTCTGTGTGAATTTTATCCAGGATCACCAAACCACGGTTCTCCTTTTCATGAAAGGTGGTCTTCAAAGACTTACCCATTGTACATATCTTGCACTGATCTAAATGCGAAAGTGCACCCTTGGTAAGTCCAATATAAATCTGCTGCAAAATATTCAAGGTGCGATGGTGAAGATGGCCCAATATCCTGTGCCATAATTCGCCCTCATCCCAGCTCACCACTTCTTCTGCTTTTCCCACCATTGCAACACAACCATCTACCTCTAGCTTGTAGGGATTCTTAACTCGAATCCCTATCTTCTTGGTTTGACCCATTGTTTTATGTCGCGGGAAAGCTTTTCCATCGTTGAAAACAACATCATAACCTTAGTCCTCCAACATCACGATTGAGACCAAGTTCTTCTTTAGACCTGGAACGTGCATAACTTCTTTCAACATAAATGGTTTACTTGAATCCCTCTCAAAGGTAATGGTACCAATGTCGGTCACACTGTATCGTCCATCGTCGCCCATCTCTATATGCATTTGGAGATCTTTCTCCTCCAAGTCACTGAAAAGCTCCTTATCTCCCGTCATGTGGAAGGAAGCACCACTATCAAGATACCACACCAATCCCATTGTGCTTGAAACCAAGCATGCGATCAAAGAAAAATAAAGTTCAAATTGCGAGGCAAGGGCCTCACCAGCTGCAGCTCTAGCAGCCTTCTTGTTCTTCTTTATCTGTGGGTAGTTAGTGGCAAGATGCCCATGTTCGTGACAGTGAAAACACTTCACTTTGGACATATCCAGCTTCTTGCCTTTAGCCTCAGATTTTGAGTGGAATTTCTTCCCCTTCCCTTTCCTTGCTTTTTCAGCCAAATAACAATCCTCTTCATCATCATACTTTGATGAAGAGCCATCCCTAGTGTTCTGCCTTATCTCCTCCTACACTAGATTCGACCATAGTCGTTCCCAATCTGGCAGTTTCTCCCGTCCGTTGACAGAGCCTTCATAACTGTGCCAACTCTTTGGAATACCCAAGAGAGCCAATCTCACCAAGTAATCATCATCAACCGTAATTCCCACACTCCCCAGTTCATCCTGACATTGGACAAAATTCGTGAGATACTTTGGAATATTATCGCCCTTCTCCATTTTGATTTTTCTGATTTTATCTTTCCGTGCCAACTTCCTATGGTCGTTGCTACTTTGGAAAAGATATGTCAAAGCCTTCCACATTACAAATGGAGTGGCTTTCCCATGAAGGTTTGACACAATATGGTCTTTCACACTTTCCAATAGAATCCTTCTCGTCTTCGCTACTTTCTTTTGCCAGGCGTCAAGTAATGCAGCATCCGTCGAAGTGGGCTTAGGAATATCACTTTCAATGAACTCCTTCAAGACATTATATTCAAGCACGACCTCCATCCTATCCTTCCATGCAATGTAGTTAGAGCTACTCTCGAGTGCATACTCCAATCACAAACGATTGAAAGCCATTTCGATGTTTACTCAACTGTTGCACCAAGAAATTCTTGCAGTAAATTCGAATTGTTCCATCAACAAAACTCAACACTACTTCAATATTGCAATCTTCTTCTGCTGTGATACCATGTAGAAATTTATAAACACATTGATGTATTTCTGGACTCTCCTGATCTTTTCGGAAATTAAATCGCCAATTTCAAACACATGAAGAAAAATCAATTGCACATAACAAGATGTTTTACCAGGAAAGCATAAACCTAAAAACCCCAACTATCATATATTATGTATATCAATGGTTCATGAAACAATATCATACAAATAACAGCTCATAGATCTCTCAATACAATATACAATTGTCTCACACTTCCATACAAAAATTGGTTCAAACATGCACCAATTTATTGCCTCCTGACAGCCTGCCTCCACTGTGCAATCCCTGCTGAAGAAGATCCCTGAATGAAGTGTATCATGAGTTAAAACTAGCACAACTGATTTTAACTCACTTAACTAAGTTAAACTAAATAACAACTCACATAACTACTCTTCCAACTCTGTTACAACTTTTCCACACTCAGTTACAATGAAGTCCATTGTGCATGTCTCACCAACCAACCTTGGAATGCGTAATTCCTTCAGCTAACTAGTTTTCCACATCAGTTAACTGAAATCAAGTGCTTCAAGAGAATAAGTTATTATTCATTGTCTTATTATCATTAAGGGCTAATAATAATCGACCTGCATTCTATTTTCAAATATGCGATTTATAAATAGACTTCGCCCATATCTCTAAAAATAGAAACTCATCTAAAATAGAATTTTCTCAACCATCTAGAATTAGTCTCCTGCTAATTTTAGAATATGCTCACCATTCTAAAAATAGACATACATCTAAAAATATCCCGCGGGCCCCACCTAGTGAAGGTGCTTAATTTTCACTAGGATCATCATCTTGTTGAATCTACCCAACTATAAGCTCCATGTTGTACCAATTCTCTTTGCAATAAAGGCCACCCCGAGCTAAAACTATGGATCCACAAGGACAACCTCTTCCTATGTATGGCTATAATAACTTCTCACAAGCCAATTCCTAGCTTTATGGTCAATATCAACAATTACAAGAATATCATTTCATAACCCTCTTCCCCATTAGCTTACACAGTCCAATGAATGAGGTCTCTTTCTCTAGTCAACGGTCCCTCAAGCTATTCTCAATGGCAATAGTTAACAACCACAATTTTCATACAACTCATGACTAATACCCCACTACTTAATTGAACAACATTTAGTCAATAATAAAAAATAATAATTGAGATCATTGAAATTTTGGGTAAATCATTTACCTAGACTTTTGTCTTAGCCTATTCAAACCTCATTTCCAAACTATATTGTTTAACTTTTGTGTGTGTCTATATATAAACACTAATCAAGAATTAAAATTACAATATTACACCTTCATCTTCTTTTATCTTTTTAAATTTCATACAAAACAAGACATAACAACACTACCATTCTATTTACAATACATTTGAAAAAAAAAACAGTTCCCAATACATT
This sequence comes from Pinus albicaulis, assembly GCA_034641835.2. Taxonomy (NCBI): domain Eukaryota; kingdom Viridiplantae; phylum Streptophyta; class Pinopsida; order Pinales; family Pinaceae; genus Pinus; species Pinus albicaulis. The sequence continues at coordinate 68,759 of JAXQQM020079432.1, forward strand.
TGAAAAAAAAAACACTAAACATTATAACATCCTAGGAAAAGGAAAAAAAAAAAATATACACATAATAACAAAAGGAAAAGCAGAGAAAAACATAAAGTTAATAATTAACATTCAAATAAATAAATAAAGCAAAAAAGTATATATTTAATAGAGTTTCTTTGTTAAGACATACCCACCATCATAATCATAGAAAAACCATTGGAGAATCATTATTCTACAACTATGAAACTTTCAAAAAAAAAGACATAAAACTTTAGATTCAACTTTGAAGAAAAAACAGAACACAACATACATAATGATTGTTAGGGCTTCTTAAAGAATCATGTAAAAATGAAAAGCTTAAAGAAACCATTCATAGCAATTTTCAAAAATAACAAATCCACAAAAGCACAATACACAATACTTCATACTTCTAGGTTGCCCTACTTAACCTTAAATTGCAGTATAAGCTTCAAACGGACCTATTTCCCAGAGCATTTGCACCCGAGACACCACACTAAATAAAACTAGTGTTTTCATTAATATTTTGTCACATAATTCACATAACTATTGTATTAAGATCACGGTGCTTCTGCCATAACCACTTAAAACTAGTGTTTTCATTACTATTTGGACCTAGAGCTTCGATCGTTCATTCATTCGATCACAGAGCTTCAATCGTTCCATTCGATCACAGAGCTTTAGAGGAGGATTGTTATGACGAGGGCGATTGTTATGATCATGTTGAAACCATTCCATCACAGACTTCAAATGTTGCTCCAAAGTATTCAAGTTCATGTATTCTTCCTGATAGAAGCAAAAATAAATAAAAATTATGTAAACTTCAAAAGAATATCACAAACTTCAGTAACTTTTGTTTCCACAACCAAAAAATTGGATACCATTGTAGTAGACTCCTTGAATAGAATTTTCTCTAGAAATACAGAGGAAGTCAGCCTATGAAGTACAGAATAGGTTGGCCCAGGAAATACCTGCACGCTGACAAAAGAAATAAAACATCAATTAAACTACCATTTTAAGAAAAAACAATGTTACTGATGAAATAGGTAACCTGACCTCAAAACCGGAACTCTAGCCCAAAAAGACTCAAAAAACATGAAAAAACACCCCAAAAACAAAAAAAAGTGTATTCCAGAACGCACTTGGTTTTTTTTTAAGGTCAAATTTCCACATTTTATAAAATTATGCTAAAAACAAAATTGTTTCTTGAAAAAAGGATTGAAAAAACACCCTCAAAACAAAACCAGTGGATGCTCGAATAACAAAAAATAAAATTGTGTCATATTTTTTACATTTTTAAAAATAGAAATAACATTTTTTAATTTTTAAAATTCAAACATTAAAAAAACCTAAAATTTAAGAAAAAAAATAAATTTAAAAAATAAAAACATTTTAAAGCTTAAAATTTTAAAATATATAAGAATAAAAAAATAAAAATAAAAACAAAATAAAAATTTTAATTCAAACATTAAAAAAAAACCTAAAATTTAAGAAAAAAAATAAAAATAAAAATTAAAGATTAAAATTTCAAAATATATAGAGATAAAAAAATAAAATAAAAACAAAATAAAAATATTAAATTATAAAAAATATATATATATATAAAATAAAATATAGAAATTAAATTTAAAAAAAGAAAAAGAAAATGTTTATTAAATTTTAAAAAAAAATTAAATTTAAAGAAATATATTAAATTTTAATAAATTTAAAACTTAAAAATAAAAATAGAAACATTATGTAAATTAAAAGTAAAAAAATGAAAAATTAATTAAAAATAAAAAATAAAATACAATTAAAATGTTAAATGTAAAAAAATATATATTAAAAAAACAAATAAATTTTAAAAAATAAATTAAATTTAAGTATATATATATATGAACTTAAAATAAAAATATATATATTAGATTTTATTAAATTTAAAAAAAAATGTTAATATTAAAATAAAAAATTAAATTAAAAAATAATAATAATAATAAATAAATAAATAAACAATTTTTTGTCTATTAACAAATTTTTGTCAACAAAATTTTTTTTTATGTGATTTTCACCGAAAATTATTACACACATTCTATAGATCACAAAAGCCAAATTCCTAACAATGAATAAACAAATAAATTTTGAAATAAAAAATAAATTTTAAATATTAAAAAAAAAAAACATTGTTAAAATAAAAAGTTAAAAAACTTTAAAAATCAATTAAAAATGAGAAATTGAAAAAAATAAATTAAATAAAAAATAAAATAAAAAACAAATTAATTTAAAAATATTAAGTTTAATTAAAAAAAAATTAAAAAAAAAAAAAATCTAATTTTAAATACACAATTTTAATTAAAAAATATAAAATATAAAAATTTGCAAGCGCCTCGGAAGAGGATAAATTTATAATATCAAAATCACTAAACCTTTATTTATTTAAATAATATAAAAAATAAACATTTAATTATGAAACCATTACTCATAATTTATTGCGTTTAAATAACGTTCCCGGCGAGTTATAACATTTACCTTACTAATGACGCTGACTTGTAACATTTACATTAAGAATGATAAATATCACTAACATCACCATTTACTTTAACACGAGAAGAAAATGTAGGTGGTGTTAATATTATAACTTTAAAATAGAATATGTTGAGTTACATAGAGTCTCGTCCATTTAATATGGCTGGGTAAATTCGATTAATATAGATGGGTGTTGCCCCTGTGCAATTACAGTGAAAAATGAAGAGCATAAAAGAGACGTTACCTAAAACCTTAGAGTGTGGTCATCCCCGAGGCAGCAAGAAGTGTATCGAAATGGCGTCAACAGCTGCTGGAAACTCAGAATCATCCATTACGAAGAAGATTGTGAATGAGGATGAATGGCTTCTCGGCATGGAGATCGGCGATGACGGCAGCCGTCGAACTCGATTTTGTCCAAATCATAGCAGAAGCTACAGAAGCCTATTAGCTGAACTCGATTTTTTTTTTTAATTAAAAAAAAAATTAAAAAAAGAAAGATTTTTTTGCGAAAGGCCGATTCCGGGAATCGGGAATCGGCCTCCGCCCATGTTTTGAAGAGCGGGTACGATATCCAGGCATGGATAACTTACAGCCCTGATAAGTCGATTAATAGTTAAATTGAAAAGATTGTTGAGCAGAAGAGTGTGCATTTGTGATCATAGTGTCGGAGTCGAAGACCCTGGTTGTTGTTGTCAGCGGAGATATTTGCAAGCGCATTTTACTGCGATCTGGTGTCTTGGATTGAGCTCTTTTTAATCTGTCGTTAGCACATTCCGGTTTGGAAAGCCTGAAAGAGTTAGATTTTGTTGACCGCTATTATACTCTATCCAGGTTTAATCCTTACATGTAACATGGTAATCAATGTTATTACACTCTACCCAGGTTTAATCCCTGCCAGTAACATGGTAATCTTTGACATAATGGTTTCAAGTAACAACAATATACACATAACAGTGAAAGGAAAAACAACAATATATACATAACAGCAAAAGGAAAAACAAAACAAAACACAAAGTTAACAATTAACATTCAAGAAAATCTATTTAATAAATTTTCATTGTGAAAACATACCCACCATCATAATCATAGAAACCATTGGAGAATCATTATTCTACAACTATGAAACTTTCAAAACAAAAACATATAAAACTTTAGATTCAACTTTGAAAAAAAGACAGAGCACAACATACACAATGATTGTTAGGGCTTCTTAAAGAATCATGTAAAAATAAAAAGCTTAAAGAATCCATTCATAGCAATTTTCAAAAATAAAAAAATCCACAAAAACACAGTACTTCATGCTTGTAGGTTGCCCTACTTAACCTTAAATTGCAGTTTAAGCTTCAGACAGACCTCTTTCCCAGAGCATCTAAATAAAAAAATCCACAAAAACACAGTACTTCATGCTTGTAGGTTGCCTTACTTAACCTTAAATCTCCAAACATGAGCTTCTGTATTTAATTCGTTTCCCGCAGCATCTAAATAAAAAAATCCAAAAACACACTTCATGCTTGTAGGTTGCCCTACTTAACCTTAAATTGCAGTATAAGCTTCAGACAGACCTATTTCCCAGAGCATCTAAATAAAAAAATCCACAAAAACACAGTACTTCATGCTTGTAGGTTGCCCTACTTAACCTTAAATTGCAGTATAAGCTTCAGACAGACCTATTTCCCAGAGCATCTGCACCCGAGACACCACACTACTAGTGTTTTCATTACTATTTGGTCGCATAATTCACATAACAATTTGTCAGAGCTAGAGCTTCGATCGTTCATTCATTCGATCAGAGAGCTTCAATCGTTCCATTCGATCACAGAGCTTCAGAGGAGGATTGTTATGACGAGGAGGATTGTTATGATCATGTCGAAACCGTTCCATTACAGACTTCAAACACTGCTCCAAAGTATTCAAGTTTATGTATTCTTCCTGATAAAAAAATAAAAAAAGTAACATGGTAATCAATGTTATTACACTCTACCCAGGTTTAATCCCTGCAAGTAACATGGTAATCTTTGACATAATGGTTTCGAGCCTTGATGAAAATGAGTAGCCCCTCAAGAATTAAAGCATGTATATCTCCTTATGGAATATAAAGTTAAAACATTTTTTGTTCATATATTAAATAATAACAAAGGAAGCATGGAAATCATAACAATATATATAATCAACATTTCCCAAAAGAATAATTGCATCCCCCTCCTAATCCTACCCGCTTCTTAGGTACTCATAAGGCCATTTAAATTACATAACAAAGATAGAAGTATGCCTCCTCCATTAAAAAAAATGGCTACAATATAACCAAATTTACATACAAATATGTATCAAACAGCTATGAATGTCACATGAGTCAAAAATAATTTCCATAATTTTATTTTTAGCAATATAAGTACACAATTCTCATATGCAACAACATTAAGCTTCAATGCATCAACAATAAAAATCTATACTGCTTATCATTCCAAAAATTCTCCACCGACTAGTTGTAGAAGATGGATATTCTACCCAACTATAAGCTCCATGTTGTACCAATTCTCTTTGCAATAAAGGCCACCCCAAGCTAAAACTATGGATCCACAAGGACAACCTCTTCCTATGTCTGGCTATAATATCTTCTCACAAGCAAATTCCGAGCTTTATGGTCAATATCAACACTTACAAGAATATCATTTCATAACCCTCTTCCCCATTAGCTTACACAATCCAATGAATGAGGTCTCTTTCTCTAGTCAACAGTCCCTCAAGCTATTCTCAATGGCAATAGTTAACAACCACAATTTTCATACAACTCATGACTAATACCCCACTACTTAATTGAACAACATTTAGTCAATAATAAAAAATAATAATTGAGGTCATTGAAATTTTGGGTAAATCATTTACCTAGACTTTTGTCTTAGCCTATTCAAACCTCATTGCCAAACTATATTGTTCAACTTTTGTGTGTGTCTATATATAAACACTAATCAAGAATTTAAATTACAATAGTACACCTTCCTCTTCTTTTATCTTTTTAAATTTCATACAAAACAAGACATAGCAACACTACTATTCTGTTTATAATACATTTGAAAAAAAAAAAAGAGAAAAAAAAAACACTAAACATTATAACGTTCTAGGAAAAGGAAAAACAACAATATACACATAACAGCGAAAGGAAAAACAACAATATATACATAACAGCAAAAGGAAAAACAAAACAAAACACAAAGTTAACAATTAACATTCAAGAAAATCTATTTAATAAATTTTCATTGTGAAAACATACCCACCATCATAATCATAGAAACCATTGGAGAATCATTATTCTACAACTATGAAACTTTCAAAACAAAAACCTACAAAACTTTAGATTCAATTTTGAAAAAAAAGCAGAGCACAACATACACAATGATTGTTAGGGCTTCTTAAAGAATCATGTAAAAACAAAAAGCTTAAAGAATCCATTCATAGCAATTTTCAAAAATAAAAAAAATCCACAAAAACACAGTACTCCATGCTTGTAGGTTGCCCTAGTTAACCTTAAATTGCAGTTTAAGCTTCAGACAGAACTCTTTCCCAGAGCATCTAAATAAAAAAATCCTCAAAAAACACAATACTTCATGCTTGTAGGTTGCCTTACTTAACCTTAAATTGCAGTATAAGCTTCAGACAGACCTATTTCCCAGAGGATCTAAATAAAAAAATCCAAAAAACACAGTACTTCATGCTTGTAGGTTGCCCTACTTAACCTTAAATTGCAGTATAAGCTTCAGACAAACCTATTTCCCAGAGCATCAAAATAAAAAAATCCACAAAAACACAGTACTTCATGCTTGTAGGTTGCCCTACTTAACCTTAAATTGCAGTATAAGCTTCAGACAGACCTATTTCCTAGAGCATCTGCACCCGAGACACCACACTACTAGTGTTTTCATTACTATTTGGTCGCATAATTCACATAACAACCACTAAATATCACAGTGCTTCTGTCAGAGCTAGAGCTTCGATCGTTCATTCATTCGATCAGAGAGCTTCAATCGTTCCATTCGATCACAGAGCTTCAGAGGAGGATTGTTATGATCATGTCGAAACCGTTCCATCACAGACTTCAAACGCTGCTCCAAAGTATTCAAGTTCATGTATTCTTCCTGATAAAAACCAAAGAAAAAAAATTTATGTAAACTTCAAAAGAATATCACAAACTTCAGTTCAACAATCTAGTAACTTTTGTTTCCACAACCAAAAAATTGGATACCATTGTAGCAGACTCCTCGAATAGAATTTTCTCCAATTACCCATGAAGTACAGAAGGAGTTGGTCCAGGAAATACCTGCACGCTGACAAAAGAAATAAAACACACATTAAACTACCATTTTAAGAAAATATTTAGAGAATCTACATTAAACATACATTAAACATACATTAAACTACCATTTTAACGAAAAGAATCAACATTATAAGGCCTTTGCAAAACGCACATTTTATGTAACATTTGTTGCCGCTGACTTTGCAATAACATATGTTGCTGCTGCCTTTGCAAAACCGCTGCAACGTTTTTCAATTCCCGTTCCATTAATTCTCAACTTTGATACCAATATGATATTATGCCCTGCATATGATACGGTCATGCAATCGTCACAACATGCAATTCCCTGCATAACTTATAATAACAAACAAACAGAAATATAAATTTGCACAATATCATTGAAATTAAACAAAAACATTAAAGCACAATAAGTGAAATCTCAGTGGCTGAACTTCTTTAATAGCAGTAACCAACTTCTAGGGAGTGCCTATTTGATTGAGACTACATCTAGGGAATAGCAGCCAACTATCAGGACAAAGTTTTCTTCACGACAGAGAGTTTGGGAGACATTTCCCTGCATAACTTATAATAACAAACAAACAGAAATATAAATTTGCACAATATCAATGAAATTAAACAAAAATATTAAAGCACAATAAGTGAAATCTCTGAGTGGCTGAACTTCTCTAGGGAGTGCCTATTTGATTGAGACTACATCTAGGGAACAGAGTTGGTTTTCTTCACGACAGAGAGTGGAGCCAGTTGGGAGACATTTCCCTTCAAATTCTGTCTCATTTTCAATGCATTTTTTCAACAGCTCCGCACAGTTGGCACTAAGATCTTTAATAAATTTATTTTTTGTAAATCAATCAAACTGTAGTTTCAAACTGTGATCTTTCTTCAGTTTTTCTTTGCAACTGTTCAGCTACTTTATCTAATTCATCAGACATGACTATGCTCTTTGTCCATCTCCTTCATTGTCCTTGGTCTAAACATATAAAGAATGAGGCACCTTTTCATTTTCTGCATCCATCCTATCTTGTAGTCCAATCAAATTTCCAAGTCTATGGAAAGTCTCATAAAGTACTCTAACAGGTGATTCTATTTCTTGTTGGATGAGTTCCAATTTCTAAGTGAGTTCTTCAAATAGTTTTTGTATCTCTGTACTTTCACAATAACACAATTCAACTTTTATCTTCAAACTCCTCACGTAGCATTGACAAGAGTAACAAGGAAGCAATTAATAGTAAGGCAATTCAGAATGGAAATCAGAAGAAACGTGTTGGATGGATTCCTCTAAACTTTCTGCAGCATGAATTTCTCTCTTCCATTAACAAAGATCTATGCTCAGCAAATTCCCTCTGTAGCTATTACTCCAGTGCTATTGAATTCTCAAAAGCATGTTGCTTCAGATTGTGTAGTTGATAATGCAGTTCGTCACTAGAAAAGTATCTTTCAATACCTGTTCCATGACTTGCTAATTCATCTCTGTTAAATGTAGCCAAATTCAATATTTGCTTTTCTTTCTTAAGCATAAAAATATCACCCTCTAGCTGTCTTACAGTGACTGTTATATCTTTTCTTCTGCTTTTCTTCCATAAGCTGATGTTTAATAATATCAGAATACTTTCCAAGAAATCTCAGAGTAACTTTCAAAAATCCTCACTTATTCCATTTTCAACCCACCTTTCAATCATGGCAGTCCACGAAACAACATCTTGTTTTTCCATTCTCTCAAAAACTTGGCAAGTATGATCTATTCTCTTATGCTTTACATAAATATTAACACAAGCATTTCTAGTTTACCTAATGATGTCAACATGCACCTGTTTACCTACCCTGCCCATCACAACCAAAAATACATGTTTACTTACCTTGCCCATCACAACCAAAAAGATCCACCATGCAAGCAGAGTGGTCCAACGAAGACATAACACCCTATTTTTGGATCATGTAATCAAACCATTTTCAGCCCTTGTCCACCAGGCTTGAATGACTGGATGCAGTCACAACAGAAAGAAAGGCTATATGCTCTGACTTCACATCTGTCTGCTGCATTTAATGAAAATGTATGAAAACCTCAAAACCAAGTCCACTCTAGGCATATACACAAACGATCTAACACCAGGAAACCATATCTCTTACAGACATTTTGTCAGACAGCTCGTGAGTAGCATCTAGACTCCCACGCTTTACGTACATGATTACCATAGAATTTCCAATAGAAACATCAGACTAAAAACCATTATTGAATGTTAAACTTTTTTATACCTGATCTGATTTATTTTACTTCAACGAGGCTAGAAAATATATATATTTTTGAAATTAATGATAAAATAAACACACTAGTATATTAATTTGGAAAATAAAATGCACCTGAAGTAAAACCAGGGTAGATCTATCTGAACTGGAGGATAAGGATCAAATCTCTTCAGCTGCAAACCTTTTTTCAAGTTTTGTGTTCAAAAAAGAGGTTTGCACATAGAGATTTGATCTCTCTCCATGCTTGATAGATCCGGAGTTAAGATAGATCTACGCTGGTTTAGAAATAGATTTTTGAAAACTCCTGAGGATATGGATCAAATCCCTCAAGGTACAAACCTTCTTTAAGTTTTGCATTCAAAAAAGAGGTTTGCACGTAGAGATTTTGATCCCTCTCGTCCTTGATAGATCCATAGTTAGATCTGGAGTTAAGATGATCTAAGCTGGCTTAGAAATAGATACTTGAAAGCACTTTGTTTCAGCCGGAAATGAAAAATTAAAACATTCTAATTTGGCAGTTTTTTTGCCCAAGGCAAAAATTAAATTATACGTAATCGCATCCATGGAGTAGAAATAGATGAAAAGGTGGAAAAAAAGATAGAGAAAAAAATTGCAGGAGCAATCGAAATCAAACCTACCAATCGCACTTCCCATCGACACCGAAATCCTTTCCCCACAAATATTATTTTCAGCTCCCGAAATCCTCGTCACAAAAATATTCTCACAATTACAATTGGACACTTTTGTCTTAAATTTATATATTTAGGGAGAGAAGTGATTTTTCATTAGAACCACATTAGATTAATTAGATCAAATTTTAAATGTTAAATGTTAAACATTACTTTTACATTTACATTTATGGTTATATACCAAGTTAGGTGAGATAACTAAATACATCTAGTGGACTCAAAATATAAACCCCCAGAATATCTAAATTTATAAATTAATAGTATTAATATTATATGTATACCTAAATACAAACCTTCAAACCCAAATTATTAAATTTTAATAATATTAATATTATAATATATTAATATGAAATATTAGAATTAATAATAATAGTAATATTAATATTAGGGTTATAAAAAAAATTATGGAGTAAATATAAAAAGAGGTTTTATTTATTTACCATATATATGGTTTATTTATATTTTATTTATTTACCATATCTCTTTATAACTCTTTTATATTTATGTATTTACCATACCTATTTTATAAATATGGTATTTGGCCCATGATATTAAAATGGTATTTTCTTTAAATATAAAGAGGTTTATGGAGTAAATATAAAAACAGGTTTTATCTATTTACCATACCTTCAGTTTATTTATATTTTTATTTATTTACCATACTCCTTCGGTTTGTTTGTATTTTTATTTTTTAATATACCTCTTTTTGAGTGTTGTAACCCCTTTATATTTTAAATTTACATTGTGTTTATACATAAGCACAATTGGTTATCCCAGAAATGTGAAATTGTTGTAACTTTAAAGACTTGGGTTCAAATCCGGGTGCGGGAGGGAGGACAATTCCTAGCCCAGGAGCCTAGGAGGACAATTCATAGCACCAACCCCCTCTTTTTTCCTCTTTTGAAATTTAGCCTCCCTCACTCAAAGAATTCAACCCCCTCTTTTTTTCTCTTTAAATTTAGCCTCCCTCACCACTAGCAATTCAACCCTCTTTTTTTCCTCTTTTTTAAATTTAGCCTCCCTCACCACCAGCAATCTAACCCCCTCTTTTTTTTTCTTCTTTTTCTCTCATATGTCCCTTGCACACATGATAAATCTATCCTCTAAATATTTCAGCCTCAAATAATTTGACCTAGCTTTGGCTTCCCCTCAATTTGAAGAGACACGGCCTCCGGAAAATTTAGCTTACCTCACCACCATGAATTCAACCCCTTTTTTTCCTCTTTTTAAATTTAGCCTCCTCACTCACGCAATTCAGCCCCTCCTTTTTTCCTCTTTTTCCTCATATGGCCCTTGCACACATGATAAATTCAGCCTCTAAATATTTCAGCCCTCAAATAATTTGACCTAGCTTGGCTTCCTCAATCTCCCGGCACTCGTTGCATTTCTTCTCACTTCTCTTAGTCTAATCGAGCCTCTCACTCTTGGGAACATCGCTTCTCAACAATTGTGTTCTTAGCTCTCCCTTACTTTGTTTTTATAATTCCATTAAGACAATATCCTCAACCCTCAATCTCATAAGTGATCAATGGCTAGGATTTATCCTAAGCCTCACTTGAGATGAATGCTTGAGATTATATCTATCATTTACATAATTTTATTATTTATCCTTAGAACATTGACCTATCAATCCACACAATTAATTAAATTAATTATCGTATTTTCCTAAGTTAATTTTTATGACAAAAATAATAAATTCACTTACTCCACCGAGCAAGCACCTAAAGAGGCAATGGAATATCTTCTACATGCTAAGACACCAAACCAATGTAGAAAACCTTCCAAGGGTACAAAAAATCAACATCGAACTATATAATCATGTATCAATTTTCCTTGTTCAAAATCTCCTAAATGGGTGCATGCATGTAATACACTTACCATAGTAACCAAAGTAGGCGTTACCCTCACAAATACGTATTTCATAAGAGTGTGAAGGCCCTTTCACATCTTCCTTGTCTACTTGCCCTAAAATTAATACATTCCACAAAACCACATTTATAGTCATTGTCAAACAATTCTCTTGTAGACTCTATTTCCACACTCGTTGTACATCTATTGTACACGATCACAAGTGAATTGATTATTCAAAGACATACAACTCAACTGCTATGCATTATGTAGTCAAGTGGAACTACTTTCCTAGAGAAGATTCTCCAAATTAGCATATGCTTGAAGTGCACTCTCAATCGTAACCAAGTCCGGTATTGCTTCTATACATTGCATCCGGTGAAAGAGCTTCAAAGCCCGCCGCACACCCATTTTGAGTATAGTTAGCAATAATCATATCCCACAAAAAAACATTCCTTCTTGACTTTATGTTGAACAATTTCCACACAATCTCTATATGCCCATACTTTGCATACGCAACAACAAGAGAATTCCCAAAAAAAACATCTGACTCTAACACTCTTTGAAACATGCAACCATGCATCGGCATACCTTGTTGTAGAGCTTCTAAATGCACACATGCTTAGAGCATGTTCACCATGGTGATTGGATTCATTACTACACCATCAAGTTGCATTTCATGAAAAAGCACCACAGTTTGCTCCCTGTGTTCGTTTTGTGCATAACAAGCAATCATGACATTCCAGGAAATAACATCTCTTAGCCATTTTGTTAAACACTTGACATGCATCCTTCATATTCAATAATTTCACATACATCTAAGAGAAAAAAAGTTCCCCATCACCTTGTCATACTTCCAATTCAAGGAAGTAGTGCATGAGACCATGTCCTTCATTTCAAAATATCTTGCAAGGTCCTCTCCTACAAAGATATGATTAGTTGCTCATCACTAGTTAAAAAAAAATCCTCATCAACATATAAGACAATAATCAACAATTTACCTTCTTACCAAGATATGATAGAGTTTCATTCTTCACTTTTGGTGAAGTCCAAATCGGTGAGATAGCTATCGATCTTGGTGTACCAAGCACTTCCGGTGCTTCGTTTCGTACCGTACAATGCTCGCTGAGTTTGCACACATGAGATTCGCGATCAAAAGTCCTAAAGCCTTTTGGTTTCTCAATAGACACCTCCTCAATAACTCCACCGAGGAATGTTTTTCTTTACATCCATCTAGTGGATCTTCTACCTCATTTATTCAACTCGTAGCAAGAATTGATCTGATGGAGAGCTCCACATGGAGAAACAATCTCCTCATAGTCAATCCCCTAAACTTGAGAGTACCCCTTGGCCACAAATCTGACCTTATACTTTTCTATGCTTCCTTCTGTTTCATGCTTTACCTTGAAGATCCATCTCGAACCCACAACTTATTTATCTATCGGTCTTGGGACCACTTACCAAACATTTTTCTTTACAATGGATTTGTATTCATCCCTTTCGCATCAACCCATATTGGTTTCTCTAATTCTTCCTCAAAAGAGGATATCTGGCCTCTACAAGCTCGGCTCATTAGAGAAATGTATTCAACATACCAATTTGGTGACCTTATCTTCCCACGCTAATTTGAATGAGCACCCACACTTCCCTCACATCCCGCACAAGTCTCTCATATCTCGGTCCTTCTACTAACTTCTCTAGATGGTTTTTCGGGAAAGTGTCGTCTCCACTATCTACTCCTCAACTTGTGGTTGCTCCACAACTTCTTGAGGTTCCTCCTTTGGAGCTAAAAGCTCCTCTTCTAGTGGGATATGAAGCTCCCTCTCAATAGAGAATCACATGGCTTTCTCTTCATCAAATTTTACATCCCTTCGAACAACTATCATTTTAATGGATAGAAAGTACAAATAATGGTTGTAGGGAGTTTTAGTGTAACCCACAAATACCCTCAATTTTATTGTCGGATTTAGCTTCTTCCTTGATTCTTTGGAGACATGGCAGTAAACAAAGGCTCCAAAAATCATGAAGTGTGACACATCCAGCTTTCTCCCAAGAAATCCTCCACAAGTGCAATCATGCCGAGAATCCGATGAGGACTCTGGTTCTTCAAATAGACTATTGTGTTACATGCCTCAACCCAAAAATTTAGAGGTAGGCCTTGACTAGGCAACATCGCCCTCACTGCTCCCACAATGCTATGATTCTTCCTCTCATCCACCCCATTTTGTTGTGGGTTGTGGAGTGCTTTCAACCCTCGTCAAATTCCTTCTATTGCAATTTAAAATTTAAATTCATTTGACACGACTACCTCCATTATTTATCCCGAGATACTTCACCTTCTCGCCTGCTTTTCAACCAAAGGCCTTGAATTATACAAGCTTGGAGAATGTCTCATCCTTATTTTGCATGAAGAAGATCGAACACTTCCATGTGAAGTCATCAATAAAAATGACAAAAAAAATATGCTTGGAATTGGAGGTTGTCAAGAAAGGTCCACAGATATCAGAGTGGATCCTTTCCAAGACTATATGTGCTTTGTTATCCCGATCATGGAATGTGGATATTCCTCCTCCCTTATTTGTTTCTGCTTACCCCAATGCACAACCAAACTCTTGACACATTTGAGGTTATCTTCAAATGTTAAGCAAGCCGAGATTCCACAATTAGGGGTATAAGAGGACCAACCCTCCTTGAACAAGTTAACAAACTCTTCATCTTTAATCTATGAGGATTTTACTTTAAAATGGAAATGGGGCTTGGGCCCAAGGTCTTTGATTCTAGAAGAATGGGAAAGTGGTAAAACTCACTCCCTAGACCCAATCCATTAATGTGATATTGAAACATTCCACCAACGTTTCCACCACTAAGAATATGTCAATACTTTTAGAAATATGATCATCCTACACAATGGATTCACCATGAGGATATTAGTTTTGAAGGTTCAACATCCAACAACTTTTTATCCATAAGTTTTCTGACAAAACAATAAAAAAGATTGTCGACTTTGGCTCTTAGACCCCAGGACTTAGCAGCACCAAAAGAAAATTTTAAATCCCCGCCAATGATCACATTCACATACAAAATTTTCAAATAAAAAGTTTATTCCAAAACTCCAAACGGCCTTCAAGAGGCCCATAATTATTAATACAAAAGAGGGACACCCCCAATTCCAAAGAAAAAATTTCAATCCCTAATCTAGAATTAACACTCAAGAAAATTTGAAATAGGAAAATTTCAAGTATCCTGGTGCACAGTGAGACCTATTGAACGACCATATGAACATCTGAGGCAATAAACGCCACCCTCCCAACATCAACTCCAACTCCTCATAGATCGTCTCCCCATGCCTCAAGGTTCGAAGAAAACAACATTCGGTCCTCTCGACCTTAACCAACTTTCGAGGAACAAAAATTTGGAGTCACCGCCAAGCCTTTATTGTTAAAAGATAAAATATCATAAGGACACCATGCCCTAGGTATTCAAAGCTCTAAGTGCCCCAATGATAGATCATTTCCTTCCAACAACCAAATCCTTCTTAGCTCTTCTTTGCCTTGGAAACGATGATTTCCTCCTGCGATATTTATGTGTGGAAAACCATATTTGACCTAATCCCATATACGGGGCATCAAGAGGGGGGAATCATACAAGAAAAGATTTTATAAAGGATATCACCAACATTAGAATCCCTCAAGAAACAAGATACACCAAAAGAAGTGGAGGCTCTCAGAGGAGAAAGCCAATGACGAAGGGGGATAGGGAAAAAGACTTCTGAGCGAGTGAAGCCCTAGATACAAATTATGACACACCAAACTCCAACCCTGTGACTCATTTTTTATGGTTAAATTCCTTTGCGACAAAATCAATCTCCCTAGACCTAATGACTTAGCATAAAAACAACTAAGACAAAATTGGAAATGTTTTTCCTTAGAAATGTTTGAAATATGGAAAGAAAACCTATTTGGATTCTAATGTAAGCTCCTCCTTATTCTTTCTTGTTAGCCTGCATCCAAGTCACTTTCTAAAAGTGGAACTTGCAAATCATCCAAAACAAACAAGAGAACCAAAATATACAAAATAACATATACAAACAACTCTAAAAAATAAGTCGAGGATTCATGTTCTACATATGCATAAACAAGACATAATGTATAGGAGAAACAATGCACGCTTGTATGAATAATGGTAAGAAAATATTACAACCCTTATAGGCCTTTAATTTTTGAATACTTCCCAGCTATCTTATCCTTCCTTTTCCATAATGGTAAGCGTTCAATCACTACTAAATCACATGGATGGATTATGGACCTCCAAACACAAATGAGAAACATAAGGACATAATCAGAGTCTCCAAAAGCCAACCCAGACTATATGGAAGATGTTTCATTTATAGGGTAAATGAGGTGGTTTTGGATTTACCATTCTAGGGCTTAGATCCACATTAGAGGGAGGTAAGTTTTAGGAGATAAGAGATCATACCTCAATAGCAGGAGTTCAAGATCTGATTCAATAAGGAATAGTTAAAACCACTCCCAAAGCTTCTAGAGAGAGAAACTTCAAAATATCATTTCCAAGTGTTCATTGCACTTTTTATGAAAGCAGCCTCTGTTGACCAACGCAGGTTGTCTTAAATACAAGTGTAATGATCCACACAATTAGGGTCTTTATCCAATGTAACCCAATATTCTTGTAACTTTTAGAAATGAATGTTTTTGGCTTCGTATGGGATTTATGAAAAAGTGTAAATTGATGATGATAGATTCGTGTCCGTGGTCATTTGTTTGTATGCAACAAAATTCCCTGTAAGAGATTCCCCCCTAAAGTACAAAGTCTAAAGTTGTGGCTGAGGGCTGAAGTGATTTATCATGTGAAAATTAGGGATCGATAATCGACTAGTTGAGATCATCAATTGAAATTTATAATACATTATCATCATGATATCATCATTTACGTAGGCATACCCACACTCAACATAAAAGCTGTTTTACATGTACAATGATCAAAGTAGCGTCCATTGATATACATTGTGGATCCATGACTTTCTGGAAAATCATAGCCATCATAATTTGTAGATATTGTATGAATCTCCTGAATAATAAGCATTGCGTCTGTGACAACGACAATCCGTTGGGCTCGTACTTCTGGAGGTATGTCATACTGCTGTTGCCTATCTCATTCACGGTGGCGAACCTCTCACAACACTCTGGAGGATAATATTTGTAGCTCTGTACTAGATAGTTGCGCTAAATCTATTTGGACGCCCCCAGTAGTTGGGTCAGGAGTGTTAACTAGGGCAGTGCGAGGGACTGAGCCTACATTGCTTCTAGTGGGCGGCGCTCGGGAGTTGCAGAGAAGTCGCAGCATGTCCCTGTATCTCAGCGTACCTTATGTGCATGGCTCGTAGACAATCCTTTCTATCAGAAGCACGTGCTCATGCCTATGACTGCACTCAGCATGCCCACGTCCTCTCAAGATGATGTCTGCTGGGAATGGATCCATCAGCGGATTAGGGTCCATCCTATTAACAAAAATACGAGTGTCACATAGAATGTGGATGAACGCAAAAAACTAGTACGTAGATAGTAAGAGCATGTTGTAGGGTGAATAAATAGCATGGCGCGAAGTCTTCCAACCATCCACACACTATCCGGAGCTGTTTAATGGCGAAGTAGCTCATTCGTGGCATGTACCCTCGATCATTCGGATCGTTCTTACCATAAATGGCTCCATTGATGATCTGCCGCCTGTTTTTTGTACTTGTGAGGTTATTTTCTTATCAAATTAGGAGGTGCTGATGGTCTTCCTTCGTGCCCGAAGTCATGTCCATGGAATGTCAGACCATGGATGACGTCTATATGTCGTTCGCGTACCCTGAATGAGGGTCGACACAAGGTGTATTTGCAAGTTTGCCATCAGTATTTTTGAGCCTTTTATTTCACCCGTGGGTGGGACGTCCCTGTGCGATAGGGTTGCGTCACACGTCCTCATGCCATTTATTATTTGATACATTCGCAGATTCTCTCAGTTATACATGGGTTTAGGCAGGTCTGTAATCTGACGCAGGCTTAGGTCAATGGTACCCTGGCAAGTCTATCCGGGCAAGGTTCGATCTCACCCTTGAGTGTTGCACGTCAGCAAGTATCTGCGTAGGTCGACTGACCTCGGAGCCCATCTGGCAACTAGGGTCCCTATGCACAGGATCACCCTACTCTAATACTTCCCCTGAGTGAAGAATATCAATCCTTGCGTAGGTGCTTCATGTAGTGTTAGTGGCAGAGCTCCTAGCCTGCGTTCCATGGGAAGCTTAGGTTCAACAGGTTGCTGACTATCACTTGCGTCCTCCTAGCAGGGTAGGGTTCTTTCTATGGTAGAGATGCGACGAAAATTCCTGATGGTCTGAAGGCTTCAAAGCGCCAAGACCTCGTGCAACCGACCTTGCCAATTTTCCAGCTCCTAATTGGAGTCGAAAAAACATTCACTGTCCTTTTCCCAGTAGAGCATTCTTTCATCTTTGGGGTTAACAAAATCTTCATGTTGCTTATTTAGTTTATAAATGTGATCTAATTCCTCCTCATAGGATGGCTCTGTATACCGCGCACCTTCTGCTGGATCTAGTGGAACTATGACATGCGTACATTTGTTTTCGAACACCATGCTACGTTTCTTGAGATTGATGACACCCCCCATGTATATTGCCTATTCTAGCTTGAGGAGCACAGGGTAGGGGTCCGCATCTTCTACTATTTCTATTACTTCAAAATCAGCTGGGACCCTTACCCCTGCGATGTCAACTATTGATCAACATTTAACATAAGTCACTGATGTTATTAAAGGTTGATAAGTTATGTATGGAACTTCATATCAAATGGTGGAATATTTGAAGAGTTGGCCAGAGTGAAGTGGCAACAGTAAAGCAGGAACAAGAATTAATGTGGCAGAACTAATGTGCGGGCCTCGGTATGCTATGCTTCGAATCAGTCGTATGGAAAATATGTTCAAAAATCATGTGCTTCATATAGCAAAAGGTAAGGTAAAGTCCTTTAGGTTAACTGGTACCGAGGCCCGTACCAGTATTAGACCCGGCACGCAGCGTCCACCTCTGTCCAGCTCACGCCCAATCCCTATACGCCATGTGCCCCATTGTCAGTGTCCTTACGATGCTTACCCTATCTACTTCACCTCTTTTTTCCCTCTACCGTTACCCTCCTAAGGCTTTGAAATGCATTTAAACGAGCTAAAAACCCACTTTAGACTTTGTAATAGGGCCTAGCCCCTTTTTCGGCTAAACCTTAACCACTTCCCCATAACCCTTTCCCATGACCAAGCACTTAAAGCCTTGGGGGCCCAATTGCAAAGCGCATATTGCAATTTCACATGTTCGTGCCCGATCAATCTATCGCAAATATTTGCGATGCAATCCACCCATCGCAGATCCGCCCCATCGCAAAAGTGCAAAGCGCAGTTTTCTGTTGGTGCCACTTTCCGTCATCGCACTTTCCGCCTTTGCGATTTGTGATCATCGCAAATCGCACCCATCGCAAATCTCACCCATCGCAAACCGCCCCATCGCAAAAGCGGAAAGCGCAATTTTCTGATTGGTGCCACTTTCCGCCATCGCACTTTCCGCCTTTGCGATCCGTGCTTTCCGTATTGGGTCCCACCTCGTACGTTCATTCCCATACCACTCATGCGCATTTCCGTTGCATTTCATGTGTTTCCTTTGCATTTCCACCAAAGTATGAAGGTTTCACATTTTACGTTAAAATTTCAATGTTTCATATGTATTCCGTCATGTGCATAAGTTATTCCACAGACCATTCTCCACCGTCGATCCCCACCACTAGACCACGATCGAACGGCCCACGATGCATTTCCCCCACCAAAACCTATCATACACCGTACCATTGCCTTTTTCACTGTTTTTACGTAGAAAACATTGTTCGACCACCGTCGCGCCATTGTTCTCCATTTCTTCATAATCACTCCCATATGCACGAATTTTATAATTCAGTCCAGTGTTTTGCAGGGTTATCAAGCGGGAAAGGCCGCCAAGATTACACAGTCCTTATGTGCAGCGGCAGGTCTCCACAGACAAAGGTATAGAAGAAGCAGGTAGAAAAGCCCAACACGCCAAGAGATATGTTTCTTTCTTGAAGGGTTTGAAAGCTAGTGAGGCAGAACATCATGGCATAGCAAGTCGATTCAAGGAAACAATTGAGCGTCAGAAGATCATTGATAAGGAGTCGGCTCGTGTTATAGCTTCAAGGGCCCTACAACAGCTTGCAGCCAGCGTGGAACATTTCGATACAGCGTGGGCCGGAATCGCAGCAGTAAGACCTCCATCGTGCTAAGATTCCACTACTCCTTCCATGCTCCGGCCATTAACAGAATATGAAGCATGCCTCCAGGAAGAAAGGAACCATCAGTGGGCAGTCAACAAAGGTGCAGCCCGTTTGTCATCCAAATTTCCAGTTCATCCGCAAACATGCCGCCTCCAGTATCAGCAACAGCCTCGACCCCTTCTCGCAAATGATACATTGTTATTGCATGATTTGGCCCTCGCGGCCGTTTTACTTTTTACCCCAGTTAGTCATTTTCAAGTTTCAGGTGGAATTTATATTTCGCCCCAGCAATTTACTTTTACCCAGATTGTTATACAATTTTGGTTTTAAATGGCCGAGCGCCTAACAGCAAATGATGAGAGGTCTTTTATTCCTCATCATGATTTTTGTTATTTTGAAAAGGACTTCTAACAAATTCATAGCAGGCGAGGAAGATATTTTCCCAAAATTCTTCTCGCCCATGTAAGGAAGTTCATATATAAGCAAGAACAGAAGAGAACACAGGGTTCCAGATTTCCTGAAGAAAATAGCAGTGTAAAAGTTTTTGTATGCTTGTCATGGAATTATCAATGCAAATACACAGAGCCCGTGGGGTTTCAGCGAAGATAAGTTCTAGTTATGTATGAGGATTCCAGTCTTAATGCTATATAGTTCATGACTCTTTATTTGTGATATTGTATAATTGTTCTCTCCACTGTTTTCAATTTCCTTTTATCGTGTCTTGGAATGCGAGTAACTTGCCACCTCGGGTATGAATTTATCGACGTCTGATACTCATGCTTTACTAGTCTATTTTGCTTTAAATATGGCTCATACACGATATGTTGTTCTGCTTAACACATCATTCATGTTTCCTCTGTATTAAACATCGTGGAATGTTACTCTCACTGAACTGATTGATATGTATGGATTCTTAGTTCCTAAGCCCATATTATGTTGAAATATGTTTTCTGAGCACCATTTCATTGGTAGTTATTACTCCCCTTTCACTTTCTGCGCCCAAAATATTTTTCTGTTTAAAATACCTATATGTCTTTGAGAAACTGGCCCTCTCTGATGAAAGCTGTCTCTAAGTTGTCTGAAGTATAAATGTATTGAAGATTCCCTTCTTGTCTTTACAGTGTCTTTATAACTTGCTAAATCCGAAGGTAGTTTGGTCCCATCCATATGATGATGCTTTGCACAAGTTGAAAAGGTAGAGAGTCCTAAGCTGATAATAAGCCTGAAATATACTTTATACTCCCTACTGTTTAAGATGTCCTAGGCACTGGTCTTTGGCAACTCAAGGCTGTCTCTAGGAGCTACAACATCTTTCTGGCGCCGTTTCCAGGGAACGAAGTCGAAATAAATTAAAATCCCTGGGCCTTGACAAACCTATTCACTCTTCAGTTAGGTGAGCATGAAGAGTTGAGAGTTGTACATTCCTCACCTTGGCGAATCCACATTTGTGTTGTAAGTTAATTTGTTTGCAGTCCTGGCTCCTCATAAGCCGCACCTGAGGTTAAATACATCTCAGCCAAAAACACCTTCTGTGTCTGACCCGGAAAGGATCCTACATAGAAGGGGCTGGAGGGAAAGGCAGTAAGTTCATACCGAGATTCCTGAATTCTCCCTAGAAAACTTTCCATATCTTCCGTCCTCTTCCTCTAAAATCACCCAAATACAAGGCCCTGACTCCATCATAAGAGATACTGGTTACTATTCAGAGAGCCCACCTCGGGGAGGTGTCCATATCAAAGACGAAGCCAATTCTAGCAATACTTCACATTACTCTTTCCACCCTACCCCTGAAGTTGAGGAGATTAAGGAAGTTACTGAAGTATCTGTTGTTCACAGCCTGACATTCTCATCAACCCCTCAAGCCGCTGTTCACTACATCCCCATCATTATCCATACTTCACTTCCACCTTCTCCTCCTCCTCTTACAGCTCAGATTCTTGCACTACCTCCACCCCCTCCAATGGCTAACATCCCCGGTTTCCTATTAAATAAATACGCCCCTCTGGCTCTACCTAATGTGCTAAATGACATGCCACAGGACTATTTAAAGATCTTGCCCCGTTTCAATGGGGAAAATGAGATCGAAGCTCAAAAGCATTTGGAGGTCTTTTGTTCTTTCGTAGAGAATTTTAATGTGGAACATCTGGATGTGGTCCTAAGGCTATTTGTGCAATATTTAGATGGTGAGGCTAGAAAATGGTTCAAGACACTGGGAAACCATTCTATCACCACCTGGGACAGAATGGAAGAGACTTTCCTCACAAAATGGGGAGAGAAGAAGGACCACGGACATTGTCTTACTGAGTTTAATACACTCAAGAAAAGACACGATGAAGGGGTGGCTGAATTTATTAAGAGATTTAACAAATTGTACCTTAGCCTCCCTGCAGAGATGAAGCCTCATCAGACCGCTGCCAAGGTTGTGTTCATGGTAGCTTTCGACTCAGAGTTCGGCTTCTCTCTAAGAGAAAGAAAGCCAGCCACCCTGGATGATGCTCAGCCAAATGCACTGGAGCTCGAGGCAAACTTTGCCTCCACTGGTAATTCTAGGGGAAAATCTGAGCAAGATATAAGAAGAAGGGGAAAGGAAGAGGTATCCACCTCAGGCCAAGATAGAGATTCAGCAAACGACAGGATTGAGGAGATGAAAAAAATGATCAAGAATCTCTCAAGCAAGCTAGTAAAGCTCGAAATGGAGGCAAAGAATTCATCCTCCAAGAATTTCCAAAATGCTCCTAACAAAGGTTTTAACCTTCAATATAGAAATCCACCCTTACAGATACTACAGAGGGGACAAAAGGAGCAGCAATACCAAGTTCCACACCCCCTCTATTTGGAAGGGCAAGTAGAGGGCTCTACTGAAGATACGGCTTATGAGCAAGAAGAGGCTTACCTTGCTTTCTCAAACAGTGATGAAGTTGAATGTCCTTTACATGAAAGTAACGAAGTAGAGGTGCAGGCACACACAGAGGTAAAGGCTAACGAAGACACTGAAGATCCTGAGGTTGAGGATTACTACAAACAGTTCGTCGACTTCATGCAAGCTCAATTCAATAGAAGATATGACCTCAGATCTTCCAGGAAGAGAACTCGCACTCAGGATCAGGAGGAGGACACATCGCAAGAAGAAGCACCTACTCGAAAGGAGGCAACACCACAAAAGACCCTAGACAAAGGTAAGAGGCCCCTTAAGCCATCTTTGCAGTCTGATAATCAAATGCCTTCATCTTCACAAGTAGCTGCACACCCTAATGATAAGCTTACCGAAAAAGAAGTTAAGCCTTCCCCTCAAAGTGAAGAGTCAAAAGATAAAGAAACAAAGGAAGTGGTAGTAGATAGGTCCTCCTCTTCTTTTAGTTTACAGAAAGAACTTGAGAAAGTGAAAATCCCAGTCCCCTTAACCGAGCTGTTAAAACAACCTGCCTATCAATCCCAAGTCATGTCCTTCATGCTTCCCCTAGAAATAATACATATTCCTGACAGTTTGAACCTACAGGAAGAAAGGCCCATGGTTGTTTTTGGCCCACATGTTGAGGAGTTGGATGCCACCTCTCCCCCATTTTACGTGTCTCTAGTCATCCATGATCTGCTGCTTCATAATTGTATGTTAGATTCTGGCGCCTCTCATAACCTTTTACCCCTCTCGGTCATGTAGCAATTAGGACTACATATAACCCGCCCATACAAAGACCTTTACTCATTCAACTCCAAAAGAGTTAAGTGCCTGGGCATGATAAAATACTTGGTGGTTAATCTGGCTCAGATCCCTGCAAAAAGTGTAGTGATGGATATAGTGGTGGCTGACATTCCAGCCCGTTTCGGTAGGTTACTATCAAGGTCATGGGGAACAAAAATTGGTGGGTCAATCAAATTGGATCTAACATATGCCACTATCCCAATTTTTGGTGGCCAAGAGAGGAGACTATACAGAGAGACCAGATTTGTCAAAACGGTTACCAAGGTTGATAGTTCAGAAAACTCCCCTGTTTATAGTAAGGAAGGAGAATTTTCATGCCTGATGTTAGCAAAAGATCACAGTTATGCTCACGAACCCTCCTTCTGTCAAATAAGGACCCAAAAATCCTTAGAGAGCCTTGAAACTGGGATATGGACTCTACACTTCGATGGAGCAAATTCTAAGGAAGGCAACGGGGCAGGAGTGTTATTGATTTCTCCTACAGGAAAATGGGTCCCGCTGTCCTTCAAATTAGAGTATGAGGCCACTAACAATGTGGCTGAGTACGAAGCACTTTTTCTAGGGTTGCAGACAGCCAGGAATATGAATATCCACAGTCTGAAGGTCTTGGGTGATTTGGAATTGGTGGTCCGACAAATCAGAAATCAGTGTCAAGCTAAGCATCCTCATCTCAGAGCTTACAGGAATGAAGTATGGGACATGGTGGAAAAAATTTTCTTAGCTTTTAATATTCAGTTCATGCCCTAGGAGCAGAATAGGATTGCAGATTCACTTGCTGTAGCTGCCAGTACTTTCCGTCCACCTCAAAATCCCCTCTTGAGGTATGAGATAGAGGTAAGATATCGACCTTCAATCCCAGACAATGTCAAACATTGGCAAGTGTTTGAGGATGATGAGCAAGTGAAAAGGTTCCTAGAGACAGTTGGGGAGTTCTCTAATTCAGAAATCAATATTTATGAGGAAGACAATGTTGAGAACCAATTAGGAAACAGGTGGGAAGAAAAAATGGCCGGGATTAAAGTGTTACAGCTGAAGGGAAATGTCATCCCTAGAGGCCTGGTGCCCCTAGAAAGGTTGTTTGACAAAAATGATGTCCCCAGGCAGCCCAGCAAAATGACAGACGAAAACTAGGTAGAGGACCTAAATCTGGGTACTGAGGCTGAACCCAAAATTGTGAAATTATCCAGAAAGGTCCCGGATGGCTATAAGGAGAAGTACCTACAATTATTTCAATCTTATAGGGATGTATTTTCATGGTCCTATCAAGACCTGAAGACATTTTATATCAGCGTTTTGCAGCATGAAATTCCCCTGAAGGTAGATGCAAGGCCTCACAAGCAGAAACTCAAACAAATAAACCCTCTGCTACTCCCCTCCATTGAGAAAGAAATCAAGAAGCTGTTAAAGGCTAAAATAATTGTGCCATTGAAGTACTCTGAATGGGTGGCAAATCTAGTCCCTGTCCGAAAGAAAAATGGAGAAATAAGGTTGTGCGTTGATTTTAGAAATTTGAATAGAGCCTCCCTGAAAGACAATTACCCATTACCGAAGATGGACCACATTTTGTAGAAAGTGGTGGGGGCCTCTAGAATGTCTATGATGGATGGTTTTTCGGGTTATAACCAGGTGGCTGTACTCCCAGAGGACCAGAAGAAAACTTCTTTCACCACACCTTGGGGTACATTCATGTACACTAGGATGCCTTTTGGGCTGATTAACGCAGGAGCCACTTTTCAGAGGGCCATGGATATCGCTTTTGTTGGGGAGAAAGATAAATTTCTGGTGGTTTATCTAGACGATATTACAGTGTTTTCGAAAGATGATGTTGAGCATATTCAACACTTACGGAGAACTTTTGAAAAATGCAGGAGGTATGGTATTTCCCTCAATCCTCAGAAATATTTGTTTGCATTAGAAGAGGGTAAGCTCCTGGGGCACATTGTGACTAGGGATGGGGTCAAAATTGATCCTAAAAGAGTGGAGGTTATAAATGGTATCTCCTTCCCCAGGAATAAGAAAGAAGTGCAGGTGTTTCTAGGGCATATCAATTTCCTGAGGAGGTTTATTCCTAACTATGCTGAGATAGCTAGGCATATAACGGATATGTTGAAGAAGAATAATGAGGTGAAATGGTCACCAGAATCGAGGCAGGCCTTTGCCAGGATAAAGAATGCATTTGCTGAGGCTCCTGTGCTGGCAAGGCCAGATTTTACTGAACCATTTATGATTTTCTCTTTCGCATCACCTCATACGGTAGCTGGAGTTCTCCTACAGAAAAATGAGGATGGGTATGAACAACCCATTGCTTTCTTTAGTCAGGCGCTTCACGACGCAGAATTGAAATACAATATATTGGAGAAGCAGGCCTATGCCCTAGTAAAGTCCCTCAAGGCATTTCGCATGTATATTTTGCAGTCTTACATTACTGCATTTGTACCCACCGCAGCGGTTAAAGATATCCTCGTTCAGGGTGACAGTGAAGGAAAAAGGGGTAGGTGGATTGCAAAGATACAGGAATATGATCTGGACATCAGACCCACTAAGTTGATTAAAGGGCAGGGGATAGCCAGAATTTTATCAGAGTCAAATCATCAAGCTTTGGGCATCAATTTATCTATGATTGCAAATGAAGATTCTGAGGAACAGACAGGGCAGCAAGAAGTGGAAATGGCCATTCAGAAAATACTGATGAAGTATCTTACTAGTACTTGGTACAAAGAAATAGTTGAGTATCTCCTAACACTCAGCTGTCCACCCAACTGTGATAAATAAAAATACAGAGCATTGAGGCTGAAATCACAAAAGTATACGGTTGCCAATGGTCAGCTATATTGGAAAGATCTTTTAGGCATACTGTTATTATGCCTCACAGAAGGCGAAGTGGAGAACATAATGACCGAATTTCATGAGGGAATCTGTGGAGGACATTATAGCTAGAGGAGCATAGCTCAGAAAATTCTGAAGGCTGGTTTCTACTAGCCTAAATTGTTTGGAGACGTCTTTGCTTGGGTTAGAGCATGTGACAAATGTCAGAAATTTGCTGAAAAAAATAAGTTAGCGGCTCTGCCCCCGATTCCTGTACACGTCGATGAACCTTTCAAACAGTGGGGAATTGACTTCATAGGTGAGATTCACCCACCCTGAAGTGGACAGGACAAATGGATCCTAACTGCCACGGATTATTTCACGAAATGGGTGGAAGCCATACCTATGCGAAATGCTACAGACACAGTGATAATCAAATTCATGGAAGAGAACATTATATCCAGGTTTGGATGCCCTGCTAGAATAGTCACTGACAATGCACAAGCCTTCAAATCTAAATTTTTTTTGAATTTCTGTCAACAATATAATATCTCTCTGGGTCACTCTACAGCTTACTACCCATAGGGAAATGGTTTGGTAGAATCTTCGAATAAAACCCTGGTGAGGGCCTTAAAGAAGACTATTAATGAAAATCAAAGGAATTGGGACTCCCAACTGAAATTCGCTCTGTGGGCAAATAGAATCACCAATAAAAGAGAAACTGGGAAATCTCCATATGAACTGGTATATGGACGAGCAGTTGTGTGACCTATACAATTAGCCCTACCTGTGGCCCGATTCATGCAAGAGAGTCAAGAAGAACCTGATGACATGACTAGAAGAATTAACCAGCTGGTGGAACTCGAAGAAACGCATAGTCAGCTAAATCAGAGGCTAGAGGCATACCAGGAGAAAATGAAAGAGCTATTCGATCAACATGCCAAAGACATAAATTTACAGATAGGATATCTAGTACTCAGATGGGATGTACAAAGGGCCGATAAAGGAAAGCACGGTAAATTCGACCCCCTTTGGTTCGGCCCTTTCAAAATTGCAGAACAAGGTGGAAACAATACTTTTAGGTTGGAGAATTTGTAGGGGGATTTGCTGGACACCCCTGTCAATGGTCAATTCCTCAAGCCTTATTTTCAGTACTGATCCGGGCCGAGAGGGCCCGATGTATCACATTGTATATTATTTCTTGTTTTACGTGTTGTTTTAATAATGTGTGTTGGTTTAAGAGTCATGAAGAGAAGAGGTAAAAAGCCAAAAGGGATGAGAAGTGGCATTCACAGAAGACTAACAGGCGGTCTGCGTAGTTCTCAACACATTCAAGGATGAACGTGCCGTCCCCAGGTGGAGCCAATGTTGATAAACATTTAACATAAGTCACTGATGTTATTAAAGGTTGATAAGTTATGTATGGAACTTCATATCAAATGGTGGAATATTTGAAGAGTTGGCCAGAGTGAAGTGGCAACAGTAAAGCAGGAACAGGAAGTAACGTGGCAGAACTAACGTGTGGGCCCTAAGGATCGGTATGCTATGTTTCGAATCAGTCTTATGGAAAATATGTTCAAAAATCATGTGCTTCATATAAGAAAAGGTAAGGTAAAGTCCTTTAGGTTAACTGGTACCAAGGCCCGTACCAGTATTAGACCCGGCATGCGGCGTCCACTTGTGTCTAGCTCACGCCCAATCCCTATACACCACGTGCCCCATTTTCAGCATCCTTACGACGCTTACCCTATCTACTTCACCTCTTTTTTCCCTCTACCGTTACCCTCCTAGGGCTTTGAAATGCATTTAAACGAGCTAAAAACCCACTTTAGACTTTGTAATAGGGCCTAGCCCCTTTTTCGGCTAAACCTTAACCACTTCCCCATAACCCTTGCCCATGACCAAGCACTTAAAGCCTTGGGGGGGCAATCGCAAAGCGCATATCGCAATTTCACATGTTCGTGCCTGATCAATCTATCGCAAATATTTGCGATGCGATCCACCCATCGCAGATCCGCCCCATCGCAAAAGCGCAAAGCGCAGTTTTCTGTTGGTGCCACTTTCCGTCATCGCACTTTCCGCCTTTGTGATTTGCGATCATCGCAAATCGCACCCATCACAAATCGCACCCATCGCAGATCTGCCCCATCGCAAAAGTGCAAAGCGCAGTTTTCTGTTGGTGCCACTTTCTGCCATCGCACTTTCCGCCTTTGCGATCCGCGCTTTTCGTATTGGGTCCCACCTCGTACGTTCATTCCCGTACCCCTCATGCGCATTTCCATTGCATTTCATGTGTTCCCTTTGCATTTCCACCAAAGTCTGAAGGTTTCACATTTTACGTTAAAATTTCAATGTTTCATACGTATTCCGTCATGTGCATAAGTTATTCCACGGACCATACTCCACCGTCGATCCCCACCACTAGACCACGATCGAACGGCCCACGATGCATTTCCCCACCAAACCCTATCATACACCGTACCATTTCCTTTTGCACCGTTTTTACGCAGAAAACACTATTCGACCACTGCCGCGCCATTGTTCTCGGGTCCTTCATAATCACTCCCATATGCACGAATTTTATAATTCAGTCCAGTGTTTTGCAGGGTTATCAAGCGGGAGAGGCCGCCAGGATTACACAGTCCTTATGTGCAGCGGCAAGTCTCCACAGACAAAGGTATAGAAGAAGCAAGTAGCAAAGCCCAACACGCCAAGAGATATGTTTCTTTCTTGAAGGGTTTGAAAGCTAGTGAGGCAGAACATCATGGCATAGCGAGTCGATTCAAGGAAATAGTTGAGCGCCAGAAGATCATTGATAAGGAGTCAGCCCGTGTTATAGCTTCGAGGGCCCTACAACAACTTGCAGCCAACGTGGACAGTTTCGATACATCGTGGGCCGGAATCGCAGCAGTAAGACCTCCATCGTGCTAAGATTCCACCACTCCTTCCATGCTCCGACCATTAACAGAATATGAAGCATGCCTCCAGGAAGAAAGGAACCATCAGTGGGCAGTCAGCAAAGGTGCACCCCGTTTGTCAGCTAAATTTCCAGGTAATCCGCAAACATGCCGCCTCCAGTATCAGCAACAGCCTCGACCCCTTCTCGCAAATGATACATTGTTATTTCATGATTTGGCCCTTGCGGCCGTTTTACTTTTTACCCCAGTTATTCATTTTCAAGTTTCAGGTGGAATTTATATTTCGCCCCAGCAATTTACTTTTACCCAGATTGTTATACAATTTTGGTTTTAAATGGCCAAGTGCCTAACAGCAAATGATGAGAGGTTTTTTATTCCTCATCATGATTTTTGTTATTTTGAAAAGGACTTCTAACAAATTCATAGCATGCGAGGAAGATATTTTCCCAAAATTCTTCTCGCCCATGTAAGGAAGTTCCTATATAAGCAAGAACAGAAGAGAACACAGGGTTCCAGATTTCCGGAAGAAAATGGCAGTGTAAAAGTTTTTGTATGCTTGTCGTGGAATTATCAATGCAAATACACAGAGCCCGTGGGGTTTCAACGAAGAGAAGTTCTAGTTATGTATGAGGATTCCAGTCTTAATGCTATATAGTTCGTGACTCTTTCTTTGTGATATTGTATCATTGTTCTCTCCACTATTTTCAATTTCCTTTTATCGTGTCTTGGAATGCGAGTAACTTGCCACCTCGGGTATGAATTTATCGATGTCTGATACTCATGCTTTACTGGTCTATGTTGCTTTAAATATGGCTCATACACGATATGTCGTTCTACTTAACACATCATTCATGTTTCCTCTGTATTAAACATCGTGGAATGTTACTCTCACTGAACTGATTGATATGTATGGATTCTTAGTTCCTAAGCCCATATTATGTTGAAATATGTTTTCTGAGCACCATTTCATTGGTAGTTAGTACTCCCCTTTCACTTTCTGCGCCCCAAATATTTTTTTGTTTAAAATACCTATATGTCTTTGAGAAAATGGCCCTCTCTGATGAAAGTTGTCTCTAAGTTGTCTGAAGTATATATGTATTGAAGATTCCCTTCTTGTCTTTACAGTGTCTTTATAACTTGCTAAATCCGAAGGTAGTTTGGTCCCATCCATATGATGATGCTTTGCACAAGTTGAAAAGGTAGAGAGTCGTAAGCTGATAATAAGTCTGAAATATACTTTATACTCCCTACTGTTTAAGATACTCTGAAGCCTTTGTACTTTGGCAACTCAAGAGTTTAGTGGGGAAGCAGCTACAAGAGTGGGAAAGCTTTCAAAATATGTAATTCAGTTCAGTTTTGAGTTTAAGTTGATTGCATATTTTTGGAATATTTTGGTATTTACTAGTATTAGTTAGGTTAAATAGGTGTATGTTTATGGGATTATAGAATATTTTGTGAGCAATTTACTTAAGGATGTACATGTTGGAGTTTTTGAATCACTTTTTTATGGTGGAAATGGATTCAACACCATCAAGAACTCCGAAGACACCAAAATTCTAAAGCTTGATAGTTTAACCGAATTTTCCAAAAAATTCAAGAGAAGTTTGTCAAATCTTACCAAAATTTCTATTATTTATAAGAGAAATTATGTCCTATTACTACTCTATTTAAAAACAATAGAACTATTTAATAATAAAAACAATGCATTAACAGTAAACTAGATTTTAAAAATATATATTATTTGGAAAAAGAAGTAGCTGAGGAGAAATTTCACTGGGAAAACAATGGAAATTCTGGCACGATCTTGATAAAATCTAGTGAAATTATTTGGAAATCTAAGTTACACTTGTCAAATTCAGGATTTTGGATACCCATGTGTTTTTGATGGTGTTGAATCAATTTCGACCATCAAAAACACAATTCAATTCAAACACACTCATTCTAGATTTTTCGAAAAATAAATAACTAGTTTTTGTGTGAAATGGCAGGAATGGTCATAACGCCCATTTTAACAAGTGCTACATAGTAGCTAGTCTCTGCCCCTTATCTAAATTAGATGGAAAGAGTAGTGAAGGCATAGGGCAATCAATAATTAAATGTTGGTTGAACATTGTAGAAAAGATAAATATGCAAGTTGTTAATTGTTAGATGATTGTACAGAAGAAAAATATGTTAATTGCAAAAGATTAATAAAATTTCGACATTGACATAAGAGCAACAATATCCAAGTTAATAATTAAATCTATGATTGCAGGCATTGTCATCTATGTTAACAAGGATTGGATTTGGGCTGTAATATATGCAGATTGGTTATGTTGGAAGAGATAGTTTATAAAACTCTCTTTTTTATAATATTCATCTTATTATTTTTAAAATGCTTGTATGTATTTATTTTGTATTTAAAAACATATTTAATCAATCAATTTCTAAAAATTAACAAACAAAAAATATTATTTAAATATAGAATAAAAATATAATTATTTTATATTTAAAATGATGATTTTCAAAAATAAAATAAAATTTATATGTTTAGATCCTATTTTATTTAAAGAAGAAGTAATAATATTCTACTAAATATATATTCTAATTATATATATATATATATATATATATATATATATATATATAATAATGTTAATGGAAAAAAATGTTATAAAAATAAAAATAATTTGAGTTTATTATTTTTTTACTTTAAATTTATTATTTATTTATACAATAATAAAATTGTTTAGAAAAAACTTAACCATTAAAATAAATAAATAAAAATTCTCAAAACTTTTGAGATTTTGCATAGATCCCATATTATGCATATGATGGTGCCAAAACTAGTTGAGAGGAAATACCCTTGGATCCAATATCTTCTCTACACTAGGTATACACTACAATCCTTTGGTTTTGACCTAGACAAACAGACGCCAAGCAATCGAATTCATTGGTAAGCGGTTAGATCGTGCCATGATAAAGGTATCTCTTCTGCGGATACTGGGCAATATGAGGTCTCGAGTGATATCATCTTCTCTATCAGATCATATGACCTTAAAACTTTCATGGCACCACAAACCAAAGGTTGTCGGGGTGCCTTTCAAGTTTAATCGCATTTGGTTGCAAGATCCCACCTTGAATAATTTGGTGGCTTATTTATGGAGGAAGGACGATACAATTAATGGATTAATGAGATGGGAAAAGTTTGCGGGGAAGCTTAGACGATTAAAGACCATTATGGAGCAATGGCAAAGGAAAAAAATTGAGGCTTTAAGGCTGGTGTTGTTGAGTATTGAAGGAAAAGTATCTTAGATATATAAGGATATGATGGTCGCTCCCCCGAACTCACAAGTATATACTATCCTTGATAGGCTCAAAGCATAGAAACTGGAAATATTAAAAATCCAGGAGACATCATGGAAGCTCAAAAGTAGAATCCAATGGTTGAAGGAGAGATATTTGAATACAAAATTCTTTCATAAGTGTGAAAATGGACGTAGAAACAAGAACTCAATCTTGGGGATACAGGCTGTAGATGGATCAATGAAACATTCAACAAAAGATATACAACAAGAAGCATTCAAATACTTTTCTGATTTTTACAAAGCAGACTTGGAGATTGATCATCAATGCCAATTGTGGGTTCTTGAGAAAATGCCTCACATGTTTGATCAAGATGAAAATAATAATATGGAGGAGGTAGTTTCTAAAGAGGAGATAGAAGAAGTATTAAAATAGTTTGCTCACGATAAAAGCCCGAGGCTAGATGGCTGGCCGACTGAATTTTATCTTCATTTTTCTGAAGTTTTGGAGGATGAATTTCTTGCAGTGGTTGAACAAGTTCCTGTGTTGGGGTTTGTACAAGGGGATATGAACTCCACTTTCCTGACCATTATTCCAAAAACATCTGCTCCAAATAATTTTATAGTCTTTAGACCAATTTCATTATGCAATGTGGTGTACAAGATTACCTCCAAAATAATTGCAAATAGAATCCGAGGGGTTTTATCTTCATTCATATCTGAAGAACGATATGGGTTCTTAAAAGGTAGGTCTATACACGATGTTGTGCTACTGTGCAGGAGGTGATGCACTTGATACATGAATATAAGAAGGAGGCTCTTATTATGAAGATTGATATCCACAAGGCATATGACTCAGCTGAATGGTCTTTTATTAAGCTTATTCTCCTAAAGGTGGGATTATCTATGTCATCTATTAGATGGATTATGGCATGTATATCTTCTGTAAGATATGATGTCCTAATAAATGGTTTGCTGATGGACTTCTTCATGGCTGAGAGGGGCCTCAGGCAAGGATGTGTGCTATCTTCGCTTACTTTTATTCTTATAATGTATCGGTTTAGTAATTTAATGAGGATGGAAAAAAACGCTGGATATTTTGAAGGTCTATATTTTCCCCCTACGGTATGCATTACTCACTCTCTGTTTGTGAATGATTTTTTGGGCTTTGGAAAACTAATTAGAAATCAATGGTTTTATTTGCTCTTTATGCTCGTCTGGTTTGGTGCTGCTACTAGGCTGTGCATTAATAGAGATAAATACTTCTTAATATACGACCTGGGAGAGATGGACGAAATTAATTTCATTGCAAGTTTTATGGGTGTACAAAAGAATCATATTATGATGGGCTTCACCTATCTTGGTTTTAGACTTAAGCCATGTGCATATAAGAATAGGGGCTGGACTTGGTTGATAGACAAATTCAAAAATAAGATCATGAAGTGGACAAACAAATGGCTTTCACTTGGAGGCAGATACATTACGGTCCAAGCAGTGTTATCCTAATTTGTTGTTTACTAGACCCATTTGTATTATCTCCCGGATTTTACTATTGATAAAATTAATGCTATTATATCTCATTTTATATGGGCAGGAGCCCCGGGCTACAAAAAAATACACCTGTGTAAATTGGTACATATCTCAATTCCAAAGAAATATGGGGGTTGGGGCCTTTTAAATCTGAGGTTGTTCACAAATGTGCTTCTTGTAAAGTCATTATGGCAGGCATTGATGGGAAATGGGGTCTAGTCGCAAATAATTTCTTACAAATATATTGTTGGTGATCCAATCCTTACACTGTATCAGGGATGCTCCTGGACAACAAAAAAATATTCTCATATTTAGCGTAGTTTCGCAAAAGTTATGCTTTCTCTGGGACAAAGGTTGGTATGGCACTTTGGGAATGGTCAGAAGATTATGTTGGGCATAGATAGGTTCTTGGGAATGGATTTTTCCTCCGTATTGATCTACATTTATTGCACAAAATAAACCATAGAGGTATCTATTATTTATCCCACCTTATTTTAAGCTGGAATTTAGGGGCTCCGATTTGGAAATCGACACAGATGCTGGGTTTGCAGGGATGGGAGGCAAGTGAATGGGAAAGATTGAAAGGTAGGTTACAGTGGGTTGGTTTTCCCTTTAGAGGGGAAGGGGATAAACTGGTCTGGGGCGAGTAGTGTCATGAAGAAATTATGCAGGTAAAGGACATTTTCATGCACGCCATCAAGGAGCAAATCACAGATGTTTCTCAGTCACCTTTTCAAGAGGCTTGGCACTAGAATATTCCTACCAATATTTTTCTATTTGGTTGGCTTATATGGAAAAATAAAATTCTCACATGGGATTCTTTTATGAAGCGCGGTTTGCAGAGGCCAGGGAGATGCACGCTATGTCTTAAGAATAAGGAGTCTTCTATGCACTTGTTATTATATTGTACCTTTTCTCTCAGTATTTGGTAGTTGTTTATAGTTTTACTGGGGGACATGACTTGGAGACCTATCGATTGTATTCATACTATCATGGTATGGGGGGCTTCAATTTTTTTTATAAATCACTGCCTTTTTATGTTTTGTGGGAGATCTGGTGTGCCCGGAACTGCTTAATTTTTTAATTTATTTCTATCAACTTCCCAGTGATTCATGGAAATATAATAATATGGATGGGTGATCGTGCTCTGCATTCTCGGGCCTTGGTGGACCTATCTATCTGGAACCGCCCTCACCAAATAGTCCTACCAGCGATATATTTTGACGGGGCACAATGAGATGGGGTATGTGGCTGTGGGGCTTGGATAAAGCTCTTGGAGGGAGACGGGTATCATATTTCTTGGAATGGAGGATCGGGTTCAAATAATAAGGCAGAGCTCATGGCTTTGTGGAGTGGGATCATGATTACATATCAACTTAATTTGTCTTCTATACACATGTATGGAGACTCAAAATTTACTATAGATGGTATCTCTGGCATTAACAGGTTGCACTGTCATAATTTGAAAGGGTGGATTGAGCGAGTGAAGTACCTATTGACAAAGCTACAATTTTATTCAATGTAGCATATCTACAGAGAAAACAACTCGCAAGCTGGCACCATGTCAAAGAAAGGTCTTATTGCACCCTTTGGAACTATTCTGATCACAAATTACAGGGACTCAAAATTGGTGGAGTCTTTTGGTTTTCCTCTGCCTTAGTGTTCATTTTGGATCATCGGCAAGCGAGCATGTATTGATCAAGCGAGTTGGCTTTCTCTTTTACTCCTGGTGGCTTTTAATGCTTTTTCTTATCCCTTCCTCTTGTCTTACTCATGATCGCTTATATATGTTTTATTTCTTTTAATGACTAACTATATATAATGCTTATACTGTCTATAGCAGGTCTCCTTTTCTCCTTCTATGCCTATTTTGTGTATGCATGACACCACTAGATCCAGTGGGTCTGTATCATTATGAAGGTTTCTGTCATGGCATTTTAATTGGACTATTCAATATGACAGACCCAGGAGTTTTTTCACATGTTTTTGAGGCTCTATGGCATTTCATTAAAGAAGTAAATATAAGGTTTATGTATTGAACTTATTTTGATGATTTCCAACTAGGAAGGCAGGCACATTTTGATTTGGTATCATGCCGAATCTGGACATCAACAAGCTTATGCTTGTATGAAAATGTATGTGGAATATGCACAGTTTTAATATAACAACGTTTTTTCTTTCTCCTTAAAAAAAATTTAATATTGTGGCACTCGTGATTAAACACTACCAACGATTTTCAAAGACACCCAAGTGCGGTGTCACAATGTTTTTGAATAAGTACCCATCATTTTTAATTTTATTTTCAAGACTAGGAAGAGGTATTGAATTCAATAACAAATTCGAATTATAAGAGAACCAATCTCGACTTATATCATCAATAGTAACATATTAAAATTTACAGAAAATCAAATAAAAGACAAATATGAATTCAAATTTAACAGAAAATTTAAAAACTCATTTTTTAAAATTATACTTCAATAATTTGAAAATTATTTGATATATTTGACCAAATTAAAACAAAGTCAACCAATACCTATTCCGTAATACCTAGGTAGCGCCAAGGATAGTAACCAATTAAAAAAACATCATCTTAATAGGAATTTATATTTTATATTATAAAATAGAATTCAAAAATAATGTTAATAGGAATTTAGATTTGATATTATAAAACATAATTCCCCAAAGGAATGATCTTTTTAAATAATTTGAATGAAATATAATTTTTTTAACGTAACTTAA
This sequence comes from Pinus albicaulis, assembly GCA_034641835.2. NCBI lineage: Eukaryota > Viridiplantae > Streptophyta > Pinopsida > Pinales > Pinaceae > Pinus > Pinus albicaulis. The sequence continues at coordinate 105,660 of JAXQQM020079432.1, forward strand.
CAATATAATAATTATCGAAATCATTTATAAGTTGTTAGTCAGGTTTGCGAATTGACAATCATTTTTTAGAAGTGACAATTTTAATAAACCCAATAAATAAAAAATAATATTGTATTTTATAAAAGAATGATAATAATATATTTTATTAGAAAGAGAAAAAAAAATATCAAGACGACTATTGTAGATTTACGTGTACGCGGGAGGAAATCTAAGCAACTTGGTCTCTATTTAAGTATTTTTTAATTCAATTAATTATTTGTGAAATCATTTTTAATAATATCATGGAGAGTTATGAAGAGGTTTTGTAGGCTAGTGTTTTTAGGGTTTTAGGTTTTGCTTTTTTGTGCACACGATCAATGGGTAGTGTTCCTTTTCTGAGTTATGATGGTAGTAGATTAAATTGACTAATTTGAATATGTTTATGAAAACTTTCAAATTTGGTCTTTCTCTTCAGTCTTTTCGTTCCTTACATTCCTACATCATTTTATTGGTAGATCACTCTCTTTAAATTGGAAACTCTTTATCGTGACACAATATGTATCCCTTCTCTGATTCCCTCCACTGGCCCCCTAATCGACCCTCATTCCCATCCCTCATCACTCTTCCTATCTGTGATCCCCCCTCTCGCTTGTAACTCTTTTAAGCTTTGTGCGTGAAATGCTACCACCTCATATCGTGATCAACCCTTCTCATCAACAAATTCCATTAGGAGGTTTTGACAACGTGACCTCCTTAGGCTCAATATCCCCCCCTTATTTACCTTCTCTGCCTAGTTTCTTATGTGATATCCTTCTATGGGAAATTCTTAGCGGAGATACTTCTTCAAACTCTTGGTCACCTTCCTAGCAGCTAACCCTGGAGACTGATTTGAAAAATAACAAAAAATATGTGAAGAGGGAGGAAAGTGAGTTGAGTTTAGTTTTTTGAGTTGCCACTAAATTGAATGATATCTCCAATATGGAAGAGTATATTGTAGTAGGAAGGTTCACTAATAAGAGGATGGATATGGATATTATAAGGAGTTGCATGAATAAACATTTCACTCTTGTTTTAGGCTACTCGACTAGATGCATTATCCCTGAAAAGGGCTAGTTATGATGGATCACACATTCTAGGGAGCATGTCGATAAGCTTCTACACTCGTGTTAGCAGTGGGGTTCCCAGGCCCTCTTCCATAGAAAATGGATGGTGTATTTTGAAGCCCACTGTGAGCAGGTCTCAATGGTTCTAGTATGGGTCAAAATTCCAACCTTTCTGCTCCAGTACCGATCTGATGAGGTATTCTAGGAAATTGGGAATGTCCTAGGATTTTATTATTAAGTGGACTTCTCCTAGAGGAAAAATGGTTATATGGGATTGGCATGAATTTTGGTCAGACATAACCTCACATCAGGTTTCCCTAACTGCATCACCATTAATGCAGGTTCAAAAATCACAAGCAAGCCCTCGACTATGAAGTAATCCCTTACAAGTATCCCTGTTGTCACTCATAAAAACATTACGGGCGGAATTCACAAGTGGAACTCTATAAAAGAAATGGGTACAATAATTTCATAAGGATCTAGAAACTAACGACCACCCCCTCTCACTATATCAACTCTTAGGGAAATACTTCTGAAGAAATTTCTTCTAGCCCAATATCTCAGTCATATGGAAGGGGGACAACCCCTATGGAAAATATACAAGGCACTTTGTTCGTAATAGTGGAGGTGAAAAAACATGAGCACATTGTCACCTTGGAGGAACCCCATGGAGATGCACATCTCAGTGCTATTTTTTTCTCGTCGTCCTCATTAGGTGTGTTACATTCCTGCTGCCATTTCCTCCATTATTTAACTACTTCTTAGTCTCTCTGTAATTGTATCCTCATGGATCTACAAAATATTTATGTCCCCCTCCCTTCTCCCACTCGCCCCCCCTCTATTCCCCCTTCTCTATCACCAACCTTTCTATCCTCTTAGAGGTCTCCTCGCCCTCCCCCACCCTCCCCCCCTCACCTCTCCTTATATTTCACACAAATACCATTAAATTATTCACTCCCTCTCCTCTGATACTCAAGGATAATCTTTAGAATATGGGTTTCATCCCCAATCCAGGAGGGGGGCTTGAATCAATTGATGCCTTATTCCGTTAGAGCTCAAGTAGAGGGAGAAAATAACATATTTCTTTAGCTAAGGAAGTAGCCTCCTTGGAGATTAAATAATTGAAGCAAAGGTCTATTATTGGGGCTCTTAAAGTAGCAGGACCTGAGAGCATTTCAAAATGAAAATCCTTTCTCTCAACATTTTGGGGTTGACCAACCGCTCAAAATTCTTGGCCTTAAAGATATTATTGTATCCATCTCACTTGATATTATCATTCTTTAAGAAACCATGATTGATGGATTTAAGGTTGAGTCCCTTCTATCGCCCTTCCTCCCTAATTTATCTTTCATCATATTGATGCTCAAGGGAAATTTGGTGGAGTGATCATAGGATGGATGTATGGTTTTTTTGGCTGCATATGAGTCCCAAAAACACCTTCTTCGTAGTTAGTTTCTTCCTACAAAGAGTACAAAAAAAAATGAGCGATCAATTTTAGTGCACAAATATGGACTAACAAAGCATTGAATATAATGGAAATAGTGCATGAAAAAAACTAAACTACAACAAAACTAAATAACACAATAGAAGCTTGTGGAGAAAAAAAAATCAACAAAGGAATAGGAAAATGATCCTCTTTATTGATTTTTGGTGATGGAACAGTTACAATAAAAATATCAAAGACACTTTAAGATATTTGCTTCAGCAATGGTGCTAAATAGCTCTCAACAAGGGTTTCCCCTTTTCAATCTCTTTTGCGAGCTCTTTCTCTCTTAAAGAAGCATATACAACTCTCTATAATGGTGGAATTATCCTCACAATGGTATGCTAGATTTCTTTGGAGCAATTTTGCATCATAACAATGGAAAAATTATTCTTCTTTTTTTGGCTCTCCATGAAATTGTATTTATTAAATTTTTAACACTCTTTCCCCTTTTGGCTCATCAATGTGGTTTTTGGTCTCATAAATGAGATAATAACTACCATTCTCTTTCCATTAAGAGCTCAAGGCTTGAATGGTTAGCCCATCATATCAAGAGGTGAATTGTTTTTCAAGAAAGTTCCCATCCTAAGGTGATGACTAGGCCTTTTGTGACTGTTGCAGATATCGAAGAAAAATCCACGATGTAATTAATTCATGTGAGTGTAGCACCCGCGAGGGTTGATTTTTTAATTCAACCTCTATTAAGGCTCTTAATTTTTTCTCTTCATGATGTTTCTAGATGGAAATGAAACCTTTGTATGTGTTGATGATTGACACAAAGCATTGTCTATTTCATACAAATGAGTGTAAAATTTTCTTATGATAAAATTTACCCCCTCATGTGTGAGGTTAGAAGAAAGAATATAGCTTAAATACATCACACGTTGCTTATATGATGGTGACTTTTGCTAACTTCTTGATAGATAGAGAAACTTGTTGCAGAGAGTATTAGGGAAATATCCTCGACTGAGAAACAAAGAGTACCATGCACTGAGAAATACTGATACAAAAGTGTATATATGAGAAGGCATGTCCCATGCGCATTATGATGACTATGACTTAAGTATTACAACCATGCATGAAAGATATTTTCAAGTTTGTTGATGCGGATGACGTGTTGATGGATGAAGAAGATAATTGTTTTTTCCCTCAAGGGTGTCTCTAAAAAATAGGTTGAACTAGGTGCTCCCATACATCACATATAAATCTCTATTGAAAGAGTGTTATCGAATGCATGGGTCTTACCTAAATGAGAGAACTACAACGGTCATAAATTATGATACTACCCTGACATAAAAAATTATGCTGGTGTCAGATTTTTGGGAGACTGATGACATCAATTGGAAATAATGAATCCCATTGTGCCACCTGAGATTTTCGCAAAAAAGGGGAGAGAAACCAATATACTACGACAATTTTGGAAGATGAGTATTGATGTCAACAAAAGAGAAGCACCAATCGCCCAAAAATTTATTCAGGGAGTCAATGTGAAACTAAGGTAGATGTTGTAATAGGATAGGTAAATTGGCATGATAGGGAGAGATGAAAGTATGGGAGGATACAAAAAAATTCCCAAGGTTGGAGTTATAATGTGAGTGGCATTAGTAAAAAAACATTGCTAGGGTATATGCCCCTGGAATCTGTAGGACATCTAGCGGAGGTATAAGTATGTTTTGACTATTGTGGTGAGTAATGAGTGAATGATAATCAATTTTGAGTGTAAGAAAGCAAGATCCAACCATGGGAAACTAAGGATTTCTGCTGGGTAACTAACAAAAATATATGGGTGAGAATCATTTTCCTTAAAAAATATTTGTACACTTGCCAAAATAATGTAATAGTGGTTTTGGATGTACAGACATAGAGACAGGTACCCCAAGAAAATGATGGTCTATGTGATGATGTAGGTGTATTTTTTTATATAGGGCGGGGGCCCCATTAGTTGGTATCAGTGTGAGGTGAATGAAATGGATGTAATGATGCAGATAGTCTACTACAATATTGATGAGTGGTAGGTCAAGTGTAGAATGGAGTGGTGCATTTTCTTCGATTAAAAAAAAGAGCAGTGTCCTGGGACTAGGGTGGTAAGCATGGATTGAAGAAGAGAGGTATGAGGTTGATCTTCAAGTCATGCGAATGAATTGGCTCTCGGACCTGAGAAAATGATGATGGATATCGATAGTGTCAAGGGAACTATAATTTGGGTAATCCATGTGGGTGAAGCTCTATCGACCAATGTGGACGTGTACCACGAATAGGTAGAAGATGATGGTAAATGTGGTCGAGATGGTGGATCTTATGTTTTTTTTCAAATAAATGATATCAGGATATGAATTTTTTTTGAGGAAACCTATCATGCCGAGTGAAGAATGATACCTTAATTTTTGATTTCCATCGAGGGAAAGGGCTTGTTGTGAAATTTTTGATAACCTGCAACTCCAAAAGACAACACCCCAAGTGAAAACATTCCTGTATAAAAATATGAGAACTAGAATTCACTAAATAAGATGTAACAAAAATACAGGAAGGTGCACTTGGAGGGGTCTCTAAAATGCATAGAGGGTCTGATAATGAAAACTTTTGGTGAATTGAATAGAGGGTACCATGAGGTAGATGAATATGTCATGATCTGAACTCCTCCAAAATTTTTGTGAAAGGAGCTTGTGGAATCCCACACAAGCCTCTCGAAAAATGGTAGAAATGGTTGTATATAAGGGTCATGGGGCCCACATTTCCACCTAATTTGTACCTTCTGACATGTACCCTTGTGTGGAGCCCATGACCATTTGTTATCGTTGCGGACATACATAGTAACCAAGTTGCTTGTGAGGATAGATATGTTAATCATCATAAAACCCCCTTTGTCAAATCAGTAGTCCATGGTTAGTGAGCTGTACACGGTTTCCTATATGGGCCCTTTTTAGGGTAAAATCCTTAGATCCACATGAGTGACTGCGTGAAAATCAGACGAGGTCATGCGGGAAAGGGATGCTCAGTAGTAATTGGCTCGTGGCTAAGGGAAAAAAATCACGCAACACACGCAACTATGAAAGATACAACCAAGAGGCTTTCCTTAATGGAGCCACACAGCTTGAGATAAAACAACTACATGATGCACATAGTTGAGGGAGAAACAAATGTGAGGCATAGTCATGCTTGTTCATAAAATAGGCGCAAGGCCTGCTCGAATGCTTGGTAATAGTTGAATAGGTCACAAAAATTGTGAACTTTTGTACTTGTGTCAATTTTTTTTGTTTTTTCACATTTGAATGACCTAATGGAATTATGGCGGTCCTTGGAGGATGGTATTGTGGTGAGAGTAGGATTGGCTCTATCTCTAGAGGGTAGTTGTAGTGGATCCTAAGGTCCAGACCCAATTGATTAAGTTGGGTTTGTTGAAGTTTCTCCATATTTACTTGCTGATATCGTAGGAGGTGCTCTTCCACTTTGTGATCAGTTGTGGGTAGTCTACGAGACAAGATTTAAATATTATGGGTATTGATTTACCATTCATCACTGAGGTGGATGTTTATTTTGTGACAGGGTTAGTGCCTCATGGAGAGGTACTCCAGATGGAGTTGCCCCATGGAGGGCCCATGTTGCAGGCCTCAACTAATTAGCATTATGGGGTGGATTCCTTTGATGGAGGAGGAATTCATATTACTTCAATACTGTACCTAGATACTTGAGAAGTGAAAATGATTATTGTTCACCTTTGTGGGTGATCAAAATATTTTTACTTCATTGATTCATACATAGTTGCATTTAAAAGAGCATGTAATAATGAACACATACACGTAAAATAAGAGGAAATAAAAATACAACCATGAGAAATATGAGCACACACAAGTTGATAACGTTGTTCACCGAGTGTGGGTTACGGATCTAAGCCCTGCTCAAAGTGGGGAGGCCTCTTTCATTAATTCTTAATGAAAACAAAAAATGCATACAATTCACAATTACACTTTATACTTCCACTTTCGAGGATTTCCTAAAAAATGCATAGCTTTTCTACAGAAACAAACAGCATGGTTGGATTCATGTCAAAATTATGTTAAATTTGACTATAAATTCGACCTGGTTCTGACACTGTGACCTTGGAGCCTCAAAGGAATCTTAAATAATCTCTGCATATTCTCTATGGAATATTCCAAGGAATATTTGTAGAATATTCCCCTGGAATATGTCTTGAAATCAATGCTTGGGCGGGTCCCTTTGGCATGTATTTTGGGCGCTCAGAGTTCGAGAGGCTATGACTCTCCGTCCACGACACGGCCTCCTCTTTCACCCCGATGACAATCATTGTTTAAATAGTAGAGGGTGGGTGGAACTATCAAGGACTTCCACCTGTGGTGTATTGGTATATCTCCTAATTAGGTCCCAGGAGACGCAGGTTCAGACCCTCGAAATACACGTTATTGGTGTTTATTTTTAAATGGTAAAAAAATTTTAACGTTAGCGTCGATTTAGGTATCGTCAACGGTCCGACCGGTGAAAATCTTGGATGGGTTAGTCGGTGAAACCATCGGGAGTGATCAAAACCTGTTGGTACCATTATTATATATATAATATATAATGTTTGGGCATGTTTGGCAGGGTTTTACCATCGACCAACCGGTCTATTATATATATATTGAAATGCAAAACTTTACCGCCAATTTTTCCCGTCGAATTGTTTCGGTTCAGCAGACAAATTAAGTAGGAAAAAATTTGGTCGCTTTAGTTGCCAAAAAGGTCCAAAAAATAGCTCCATTAATAAAACCGACCAACTTCCAACTAGGCACCACATGACACATTGTGATTCATCCATATTTGCTTACTAGGCTATTGATTGTGTTGTTGACATCATCTACTAAGTGTTTCCCCTGGTTAGCTTATTGTTGACCATAATGCCATGTCACCTTGCTATTGTCATCATCTGTATGACTGATCTCAACATCTATATTATTGATGTCATCTTCCACGTGGTAGTCTATGAGTCCTTCCTGCAAAAAAATTGGTTGTTCCACAAAAAAATAAGGGGGCCATAACTTTCACATACAATGGTGGATTAATGTTTTTTTCACGTCATTGGATTCAAAACAATGAACTCTTCGATTTGAGATAGGTTTCACTCAATTTAGATGACTTAAAAAATTTGTCCTTTTAGGATCCTCCTCGATCATTCCTTCCCACTAAGGAGATTTTGGTCCTCCAAAATCATGGACACAATTTTCAACAAGTACCCTAACATGAAACACTTCCTTCTCCTTTACCTTTATACTTCAAATCGATAAGTGATGAACTAACGCTTGTATTTTATGTAACTTGTAGTAAAATTTGCAAGATGTATGTTGTTTTACAAGACCAAACATGACCGAAGAAAGCCCCATACTTGCGAAGAGTTTATAACAAACTCAAGGAAATGTTTACATTAGACTCATAAAATACACCAATCACAAGCTATCAACTAAAAGTACAAAAATATCACTATGTTGCACTCATAAGGGATGGTAAATGCTTCACCAATTTTACAAACATTTCGCAACATTTGATTTACAACATGTGCCCATGACAGGATACTATCTAATACCACTAGCTTTCATTCAACAAAGTGAAGAGGTCTTTCTCATGTAACTGAATCTCTCAAACAACTTCTCCAGTTGGTTCCCTCATAGGTGATTTGCGGTCATGGAGTAGCTGACATGTGGCTCTCTTATGTACCTTCTTATTGTAGTGACTGCAATGATTCTTCCTCCTCCAAACTTTTTGGGCCTTATTTGAATGCCTGTTCCTGGTGCATCCTTGATGAGGAGAGCTTCATGTGGAATCCTCACTATCACTAGAATGTTTGGATGTGCTCCCATTATCCATCATTGATTGGTCACTAGTTGTCTTGGAGCATTCTCCAACCTCCTTTATGACATAACCAAGTCCTGCATAGCGAGACAATTCCTACACTTTGATAGGATTCACATTTCCCTAGCCATTAATATAGAAGAATTTTCCTTGATACCCCATTTTCTTCATCAATTCTGAACCAATTCTTGTAGTATGTTTCTCAAAAGCATAGAAATTGTCATCATAAAGAGAACATGAATTTGAAGAATCAATTTTTACCTCACGTGCCACAGATGAGGGCTTTTCACTTTGAAACATTTACAAATCTTATTTTGTGGCTTGTAATTGATGATGCAAACTCAATTTTTGCTCCTCTATTTCTTCTAGAAGTCTTCTTAGTTCATCATTCTTTTCTCAATTTCTTTAGTTGACCTCCTCAAGTTCTTGGAGCCATGTGGTATTTGGTGCTCTTCTCATGTTTCACACATCCTATGTTGCAATTTTCTTTTTTTCCACTAATCAGAACCCAAGTCAATAGGTCCATCACCTGCAATCCCAATAGTTGAAATTTTCATCTCATCACCTGAGTCAGATCCCAAGTCAATTGGTCCAACACCTGAAAATCCTACAGTTGTGACCTTCTCCTCATCATGTGATTCATATTCTTGGTCTTGTTGCATGGTTGCGACCATCTTATTCTTCTCTTTTATGTCATTCCTCTTTGGCATAAATTCTAAATGGAGTTTCCATCAATGCTCCTCACCATGACATTCTTTCTCATAATGAGTACAAGAGGGATTTGCTTCCTTTCCCCTTGTTATCATTTCCTTCTTTGCATAGTTTCTTTGTTCATACATTCCCCTGATTTCAAGGTGATTGTATTTCATACTATCTCAGTCTATAATAGTGGGCTCAAATAGTAACAAATAATGCTATATATAATCATGTAAAGGACCAATATACTTCATCAAAGTATGAGGTGAATCTAAAAGAATGCCCATTGTTAAATATTCCTTTCTAATTCTTCTATGAAACTTTGCACATTTGTCCTTTTCCTTGTTTCAAATGTTGTCATTCTATCATTTCTATCTTTTGATATACTAACAGATTAAAAAAAATAAAAAAAATTATAATTATTGAAAAATATTCAAACTTAATTGAAATGTAACACATAAATATGATTTGCATTCCCTCATAAGTGGTTATACATCAAAATTTCAATTTAGATGAAACATTTCTAATTGGTATCCAATTATCACTGGACATCTGTGAATTTTTCAATGTAAAATTGATGGAGACTTATCTTTGACTCCTTCCTTGGTGGATGAAGATGGAGATGTTGTTGGATGAACAATAATTTCAACCAACCTCACTTACAAAATTAAATGCACGAAATTGTTTTCAAGTTAAATCCCCTTTGCGGACAAAGGTGATCTCTCTAGTCCTAGAGTGGGTTTGGAAAATTTAGATCCTTTCTAATGCAAATATTTCCTAGCTAACATTCAAAATGCAACAAGAAAAGAGATAGAGGTACCATTTTACCAAAGCTATGTTCGAACCCATTGATGATGACCTTGATCCATGATCCTATTAGGCTCTCTCCTTGCTACCGGTGGCACACGAATATCTGTGGATGATTAAGAGGACACAAAAAACGTAATCCAATACATAATAGTCATAAACATTAGCTATCTAGCAAATTAAGGAGTACCAAAATATTTGCATAAAATGTTAAAAAAATATAGAAAGCAAACATCAGATGTTTTATTGATGAATTTTAAAGGAAGAGCTTACAACCTAGGCATTGATGTTGGAGGCCGCCCTTTGGTGAAAATATGAGTCCTTCACAAAATTTCTACACATTCCTTCTCCCGAACACTTAGGCATTATCATAGTGCAAGAATGTAAAGGGAACAAGAGTTTAGACTAGCCCAACCGTGACCAATCAGTAGTTGAAGGATGGGGATTAGTTTACAGGAAGGGAGAAGAGGTTGGGAGCCCATGAAAGGAGGAGGGAGGTCCACTTTCTAATGGATAAACCCCCATGGATGAGCTCAACGCTATAAAATTAGAGACATTGACTCTATCACCATTGTTTAACAACCAACTCGCCACCCTGGAACTTCTAGAGGTCGAAGATTCTCCTCCATTTGAGGAAACACTGCTAGAAAGGGATCAACGCGGTTTTCCAAGAAATAAGGGTTCTAGCAGTACTAAGATATTACTCTAAATATGCCATTATCACGAGCATCAAACTAGGAAACACGTTGACCTGGAAAACTAGGGTTTTGACCAAGTTCCTTTAGTAATCTTCCAAGGAAATTTTATTTGAGTCTTCACGGGATGTATTTACATATTTATTGATGGTGGAAACATTTCACATGGTCTATCACAGGGCACTTCAGGTTCAGGGATGAGAAGTGAGCGTGGTGACAAATTACTGTGTAACAGATGCCCCCTAAAGAATGAAGGTAGAATGGGGAGTGATGGTTGAATTGATTTATTAACCAAGGAACAGAACTCAGATCACGGCAAGGAAACCTACCAAATCAAACATATTACAATATACGACGTCCCTGGTATGAATATGCCTAATCACATAAATTTCCACTAGGCATCAAATAATACATGAACCCATGACATGGTCACAGCCATCTGTATAAAGAGATCATAGAAATGGATCCACGACATGGATGCAACCATTCGTATAGATAGGATCACGTATAAAATCATGAATACTCAATAACTCCTTTCTTCCTAGATTAGAATCCCATTTGATCCAGGGTCTTCACTGTGATCTAAATCAACCCAATGTATGAATCTAGCCATTCAAATATATGTGATGACGTCGAACATGGTAGAAACCACCTGACTACCGACCAATAATGAAAACCGTTAATAGGCACGAGAGAAACCACCAATAAGGATGACGACCCTCAAGGTACAACAACAAAATCTACAAGTGTGAATACATGTGTTGTAGTCGAACACTTGCATAATAATTCGATCGAAGGCCAATGATGTGAACCTATCATCGAACACGAAGAGATTTCCATTGAGGCATGCAAGCTCCAAGGCACTGAAAATAAGTTTCTAAGCCACCTTTTTGGATAATGAACTGAAGTCGACAGGAAGTGATTCGTCGAAGGAAGGACACAATTATTCCCACATCATCAACACGAAACAACATATATCTCAATATGATAGGAGTGATTCGGGATTGTAAAAGAGGAGATTAGATAAGCAAAGGATGTTGGAAAAACAGGACTTCCCTTGAACATATTTGCGACACGACTCTACAGTGTGGCCACATTTGACTCAAATGGGATCAGAGGTCATGATGTCAAAAATGGTGATCAAATAGGAGGAAAATGGATTTCCCAAACCCACAAAGGAAAAATGAAGAATGAAGGATATGTCCAACCCAAAACGAACTACAAATGAGTGTCATGTCCAAGGGCGAAAAGCTTCCCAAACTACACATAGGATGTTCAATTTCAAATTTTCCCCCGTTATTTCTAACGAGTACCTCTTTATTTTTGATATCTATCATGAAGAGGATAACATATGTTGAGCATGTAAGTTCATTCTTTGAGTGAATCCATCCTAGTAATTTTAACGAGCCCTAGGAAGGAGGAACTTGGTGTCATCATGCTGACAAGTCTTACTTTGTTTAATCTTTAACGAGTCCAACAAAAGAGTAATTCGGTAACCTTTCATGTTTAAGGAGTTTGAAAAAAATGAAAAGAAAACTCCATCATTTCCCTTTTCGTAAATCATCTCTTGAATTTGGAAAGGTAGAAAACGATACTCGAGAGAACCTCTTGACCATGTTCGATAAAGGTATTATTTTTTCATAAATAGCGAATCTCGGCCCAAAAAATGGGTAAACGTATACTGAGAAAATGTCAATTCATTTACTTTAACGATTTCAAAATGAAAAGTACTCGGAAATATTTTCATTTTTTGAGAGTTAGAAAAGAGCTAAAATATGACTCCGCTTGGAGGAACGAGTGGTATAAGGGGTATAAATTGGTTTCCGTTCAGGTGAAACTGCTCGAAACAAGTAAAGGCCAAGAGGTTAGCTAGCAAGACCACTCATCACAACGGTTCCTCAAGAAATGGTAAGACAACTAAGTGAAAGCATATGATTAGCCAAGCAGATGGTGATGGTGAAATGAGAAAATCGAGGCTCATTTGGAAAAATATGCAGATAAAAGGAAAATCACGAGAGATGTAATGAGGATGGTTTCCTTTTTAAACAAGCTTGAAGCAAGAAACTATGCTTGAAATTGGTTTCATTTTTACACAAGATTGAAACATGTGGAGAAATTATGCATGAAAGTGGTTTCATTTTTGTACAAGCTTTAAATTGAAAAAAACTATTCTTAGAATAATTTTGCATGCCCCCAACATAATGACTCAATTCGAGGTACCTGCCCCCTAAGCTTCATCTCATTCACCTAATTAGACTATTGGTTACTAACAGGTGGATGAAATGAAGGTTCAATTACAAGAGCAAGTGAAATTCTCGACTGGGAAATTATGAGATCTAATCAAAGACTCGAATTGAAAGGGGATTTGTTTCATTTTCTAATGAGGTTGACACATTAAAATAACTATCCTCATGACACTTTGTTTCATTTTTTAAGGAGCTTGACACAAGAAAAAAAACTTTTCTCTGACACCTTATTTCATTTTTCAAGGAGCTTGACACAAGAAAAGGAACTATGCTCCGTAATAATTGGTCATGGCCAATAAAAGGCCATGGATTCCAAGAGTTTCTCATCGTATGGGAGAAAAACACTCTAGAAATCATGGTCCAATGACCGCAGTACATGGTGCACTATATCACTAAATGGATCATCAGTAGACATGGGCATGGAACAGGTTTCCACATAATTAACCTGTGGTGGGGAAGATACCACTTTCATGAAAGAACCATTAAGGGATTATGGTTGGTTGGGAGCCAGATTAGGACCAATGAATGACAACCGATCAATGGTCATGATTCTTCCTTCTTGTGGAAATCACATCACATGAAAGAGAGAAGAGACAAGAGCTCCCATGACATAATTATAGTCACACCCAAGGAGTAAGTTAAAATCCAAGGGGCCTTGGACAACCATCAAATATAATAGATAGTATTACCTACCAAAGTAATAGGAAACTTAGGAAGGATCCTTGACGGTTTACTAGTTCCTCCATTAAAATCCAATATATTCTAGGTAACAAGCACAAGATGCAGAGAACCAAAATATTGCGAAGTAAGAGAGGATAGAATACTAACATATGCACCTTCATATATTATTGTGCTAGGTATGGCCACATTTTAAGCCTATACGGTATCTTAAAGGGCATGTAAGAAGGAAGACGTTATCCTGCCAGTTGACTCCAATCAAAAGAAGTGACTAAACTACTTGGAGGCAGTGTCATGGGAATGGGTGAACTACCACCTTGTGTTACAGGAATGAGAGGATCACCTTCCTGTAATGTGGGAATAGGATGATTTCCCTCCAATTCATGGGAATTTGAAGAAACAAAAAGAACCTGAGTGATATGCGGTTCAATCTCTACAGGAAATACTTAATCAATTGAAGGTGAAATAAAGTCAATATTTTTCTCAACCAATGGTTGGTTGTGGGGTTCATGTTCATAGAGAGTGGGATTGACCAAAGATGACTTCTGATTGATCACTTAATAAACTAGCAGACAATCAGAGGAAAGCTTTCGGTAGCCAGTAGGAAGGCAAGGTTGAGAAGCTCTAAGGTTATCCAACACTTTGGAGGCTTCATCCATATAAAGAGAAAGGTGAATGGGATGATTGCCTTAAAATAACCTACAGGGAAACTGGACTTTACCGTGCTTCCCATGGGCCTTATTATCACATGCGGAGGGCTTATCGCCAGCATGATCTCTAAAGGACGATGACAAAGGTTGATTTGGGCCAATGGACCATAGTTCTAAAACCTTGGGAATACCAAGACAATCTCTAAGTAGGTGGTCATCCTTACAAAATTTGCAAGGGAATTTGACTTTATGGAGCTGATTGGAAGGTTTTTCAACATCAGTTGCATCAGTAGCGATGGTTTCTTGGTTTCCCCCTTTCTTATTTTGCTTCTTCTTCTTCGTCCTCTTCTTCTTCTTCCTAACTTCCTGGTTACTAGAATCCAGAATTTCACGAGGCGAAGAGGAAAAACGGGGTGAAGAAACAAGCAAAGAAGGCGAGGGGTCAACTTTAGGATCAACATGAGGTTGAAAATGTTTAGGTGGAGGCGAACTTGGTTGAGAAGCAGCTTGGACATATGGAACCATGGGGGTTGAAAATAAATGGCTTGGAAAACCAATGATTATAATCATGGGAGGGACAATTTTTCCATATATGGAGCACCAACATTTCCAAAAGAATGAAAAGGACAAGGTTTCCCATATGAGGGGATTCCCTGATTGGTAAACTTAGGAAAATTTTCCATTAGTCTCAACCTAAGATCTGCTAAGGAGTTGCACACGAGTAAGAGGTTATTCCGTGGGCAGTAAAATTTAGAAATTAAAAACAAAATAAATAAAAACGGGTCAGCTAGGTAAAAAGGTTTACCAAATATCCATGAACTATAGAATACCTCTTGGTGAACCAAGAAGTACGGGCATGAAATATCCCTGAATTTTGTGTTCGGTGTATCACATTTACAAGGTGGCCGACTCGATTACCTATGGAAGGTTTTCAACCTAATGGTGCTTCCCAAAATATATGCGATGGTACGTGGGAGTCCAGTTTGTAGTAGTTTTGTCTAATGCATAAGCGTTCAATGAGAGCACCCCAAATATACTTATCACACATCAATATGCTTCCATATGTGGGATGGTCTATCGCCCCCAAAAAGTAACACGAATTGTTAGCGAAAACTCCTACGTTTAATGACGTTGGAACACGTCTCTAGCCTAGAACTATAAAGGTTTGCGTTAATTTCAAATGACCCTTAGGTTAATTGGAGTTCATTTTAAGTTGATATTGATTAAAGTTTCAATTTCAAGGCTCAAAACGATCTCACTTGAATACCTATAATGCAACTAGCATGAGAAAATAATTCTTTCAATTCAATGAATGCTATCTAGTTTAGGAAAGAGTTTCAAATAGTTATGCAACAAAAAATAATGTAGCAAACAAATATTTTCCTAATCCACATCACTTTCACTATCCCAATTCAATTCAAAGAATTCAAATATGCAATTTAATCTATCCAAAAATATTTTTTCCTAAAAACTCTTCAACTGTAATCTATGCACAATTTCCTTTTTCTTTTTGATGAATAAGAATGAACTTTTTGATGGAATGAGAATCTACTTAATGCCTCTTCCAATGAATGATAATGCACTCAATGGACCTTGTAGCTTTCAATCATTAAAAAATGTAATCGAAGTTCAATGATAGATCTCAAAAATGACTTTTCAATGAAATCTGATCTAATGAACTTTATCGAAAAGTAAACTAAGTGAATGAAAAATAAAATTCTGTTATGGTCTCAAAAGAACTAATAATACTCAATCAATAGCAAATCGGTATTCCTTCCAAACACATAAGAATAAAAAAATAATTTTAATCAATTCAAAGAATCAAAGACTCAACCAAAATTTACTCTTACCACTTCAAGTATAGGATGAATTTTTGCACACCAAAAATAAACTAACACCAAAAAGAAAACATTTGATGCACACAAACTAGGGGGATGACTTCAGAGATCAGGAACACTAGGGATTTTAGCAAAAACCCCAAAAAATATCAAATTTAAGGATCAATGCTACTTTACATAGTAAAAACCATGCTGACAGGGTCTTCAACGCTACTTTAGAGCCCCAAACCTACGCTGGTAGCGCTACTCTACATAGAAAAAAACAATGGTGGTCTACGAAACTGTACTGGTGTGAGGAGAAAGTGGAAATCAAGGTTTTCAATGTGACTATAATTATAAATACCGTGCTAGCAGCGTGACTGTGTTTGGAAAAATATGCATTGAACGAGGAATGCTTAGGAAAAGTAATCCAAACTGAGGTAGGAACCTAGACCTAATAATCTAAAGAATAAATCAAACACTATTTGTTACACCATTTTTTGGTCATCTAACTTATTATCATTAGATGAGCCCAAGTACACCATATAAGACCAATTTACCCTAAGTAAAACTGCTTTCACCACCTAAAATAACTTATTCATTCATACTTCCCGGTCATATTTAACCCAAAACAAGGACATTAATTAAATAAACCCTTATTTATTTAATTATTTCCTAAGAATAAGTTATTTAAATCATTATTTAAATAATATTCTTAGTTAAATTTGACTAAATCATCCATAAATAATTAAATAAACCATTATTTATTTAATTATATTCCCATCATTCCCCTAAAATGATAAATAAATCATTTATTTATTTATTATTTATAAATAAAGAAATTGACCCAAGTCAAGAATCCTTTTCCCTCCAACAAATATAATAAAATATTCCTAAAAGGTGCTTCTAGAATTCGATTAATAATATTTTATTCATGCACCGAGTTCTAGACCACCCCAATATTTTGTTATAAATAGGGGGGTTTTCCCCATTCATTAGTCACCTTCATTGCATTAGATCACTCTGGATCTATTCTTGGTCACCATTTTCCATTTTGTTCTATGAACTCCCATTGAGTTCTATGTTTGTTGTTCTACACCCATAAGAGAGAGAAATGTTAGATCTGAAACACTGAGGACTTTCAAGAACCCATCCCACTGAGGAGAACCGGAAAACATCTTTCTTGTTTTCCTCTCAGGTGCCCCATTCTTTAATATAATACAAAATTCTTTTAAATACATTCTTCTTGTCTTGTCCATTGGATTTATGGAGCCATGTTATATTTCATCTGCTTAATGTCTTTTGTGCTTAGATCTGAATTTATGCAGCAAAATTAAAGATATTTTGCAGCCATATCGATGTTAGGGCTATTTGTTATGCGTAGCTAAAGTGATCTTTTACAACGAAAGAATCATACTAACACTATTCATACCTATAAGCTAATCAATCTTAGATCTCAATCATCGATCAAACTTATCCAAGATCAATCTAGGAAAGGAAGGCTAAGAGGCTAAGCTCCCAGGTGAGTCACCAATTATGTTGTCAAGATAAATCCCCTGCAACGGACGGAGACGATCTCTCTAGCCCTAAGTGGGTCTAGCAACGAGATATTTTCAATGCAAATATTTATTAGCTAATATTCAAAAGGCGGCAAAGAAAAGAGATAGAGGGACCTTTTTTCCCAATGCTATTCAAAACTATTGATGGTGACCTTGATCCATGATCCTATTAGGCTCGCTCCTTGCTATTGGTGGCACATGAATACCTGTGAATGATCAAGATGAAACAAAAAAACTAATCCAATACATAATAATCATAAACATTAGCTATCTAGCAGATCAAGGAGTACCAGAATATTTTCATAAAAGATTAGAGAAATATAGAAAGAAAACATCAGAGGTTTTATTGATGAATATGAAAGTAAGAGCTTATAAACCAGGACTTGATGTTGGAGGCCTCCCTTTGGTGAAAATCCAAGTCCTTCACCAAAGCTCTAAATCATTCCTCTTCCTGAAAACTTATTCATTGTCACAGTCCGAGAATGTAGAGGGAATGAGAGTTCAGACTAGCCCAACCATGACCAACTAGTAGTGGGATGATGGGGACCAATTGATAGGAAGAGAGAAGAGGTTGGGAGCCCATGAAATGAGGAGGGAGGTACACTTTCTAAGGGATAAACCTCCATGGATGAGATCAAAGCTCTAAAATCAGAGAGCTCAACTCTATCATCATCATTTAACAACCAACTCACTATCCTGGAACTTCTAGATGTCAAAGATTCTCCTCGATTTGAGGAAACACTGCCAGAAAAGCATCAACCTCGTTTTCCAAAAAATAAGGGCCCTGGCAGCGGTAAGCCAGAACTGTCAATCTGTCATCAGTGCGGGCATGAAACTAGGAAACGCGCTGACCCAGAAAACTAGTGTTTTGACCAACTTCCTTTAGTAATCTTCCAAGGTAGTTTTATTTGAGTCTTCACGCGAGGTCTTTACATATTTATTCATGGTTGAAACATTGCACAATGTCTGTCATGGGACATTTCAGGATCAGGGATGGGAAGTGAGCATGGTGAAAAATTACTGTGTAACAGAGATGTCTTGTTGTTTCCTATGAGACCTTCTAGCTTCTTGAGGAAGCTATCGCCATGACAACAAGCCTCGAGAAGCTTCTCCATTGTGTATAAACATTTGTTTCTTATAATAAAATAACAATTTGTGTGTATATTGTGTGATGTGTTGTGTTCTTTGATATGGTATCAAAGAAAGGTGAGGTCTTTGAGAAATCATTTATCGCGGTGTGAAATTTTCTGTGTGCCATCATAGAGAGATCAGTTATCATCGTGTGATTTTTCTTGTGTGCCATCAGAGAGATATTGTTGAGGGCTTGTTGCAAAGGAGTATCTATGTGTTGCTGAAAGGTCATTTGTAGAAGGTCTATTTAGAGAAAGTTTGTTGGTAGCTCGTAAGGCTCTGGTGATTGGAGAAGGCATGACCGAACATAGAGACTGTTGTTGTGTATTAATATAGACTATTGCATTCTATGTGAGGGCATCGAACTTCTAAGAACGTACAGTTTGGGTGAACATGAAATCCACATTAAGGTGAAGTGCTCTCCCTAACTCCTATTTAGAGTTTGGTTGTGTACTGTGATTGATGTGTTCAAATCATGAAAGGAGGAGAGAGACACTGTATATATCAGCTATATTCACTGTGAGATAGAGTTGGTGCATATTGGTCAGATAGTTGTTGTGTATTCGTACACGCTGTGAGTATAAAGCTCATAATATTTGGAAGGGTAAACATAATCTTTGAATGTTCTTTTAAATCAACCATACAATAATATTTGGACTTAGGTTGAAAATTAAAACGGATATTATACAAATTGGTGTTATTTTCTATGAAAAAGCTTTTGTGGTGGTTGTCTTGTTTGGAAGAAAAAATAAATTGGGGAAAGTTGTTTTGGGTTCTTTAAGAATTTTTCAAACCAAGTGAAAAGTAAATTGTGGAAGTCATAAGAGTTGGAGTGGCGAAATAAATTTTTATTATGAGATTATTGGAGTGTTATTTTAAAAAGGGTTTTTGATATAAAATATTTTGAAAGGATTTGATAACAAAAATAAAAAAGAAGAAGAAGGAGAATTAAAAGTAAAAAAGGGGGTGCTTTTATTTAAGGGGAAAGTAAAATTAGTCAAATAAGGTGTTATTGTTGTTTGTGATTAAGGAGTTACTAAATTTATTGGTATACAGATTGGTACTTGAAGATTCATAAGTTTAGTACCATGGAAAATTGTTAATTTTGGGAAACTAGGTCCAAACTCAATGTTTCACTGCTCATATGATGGTGGTAATATTTTTTTTGAATTCCTCTTTCAGAGAGGTGGAAGATTGATCTAAGGATCATCTTGTTTGGATGAGCAGAACATATATTTTGATTTTATTTTCCACACGTATGCAAGGTCAGCCATATTTCTAATGTAGGCTCACAAGCCTAATTGATGTGTCACACACCCTCACTGATGGATATAAATTGCAGAGACTTGGAGGTCATTTTCTCATCAACTCATCACACATTCTCTCATTGTGATCTCATTGGTTTGTTAGCCTTCGGAGGCATTTTTCCCCTCACACGTGTGGAGTTGAAGTTGATGTTTTCTGCGGATCTGTTTAGGGCTTTTTGCTTCAGCATTGACTAGCGTTGACCGTGGTCAACCCTTGGTCATTTGACCTCAAAACTATGCCAAAAATATGATTTTGAGAGGTCGTACTGTTGGGCACTGAAATTGAGAAAATTTGAGCTATTTGACCGAAGCCATAATCCGCTGTGTTGACTTTTCTGCGTTGACTTTAGGTTGACCAACATTGACTTGTGATGAGCTGTCTTTGACGGCTGTGGGTGTGACACTTGAAGGATTGTGTGACCAAGAAATACTTTGATGGCTGAGGCATGCTGTTCACCACCGTAACGCCACAATATCTCATATCTTTTCTGGACAAAAGGAATTGTAAATGTGATCTATATTTGGATTGTCTTCTGTTAATATATTATTGTGTTCTATCAACATTTTACTTTCATGTTCATGTTATTGCTATATTGTATCGGGCCTAAGAAAGATTGAAGTAAAATTTCATCAAGAATAGAACAACATGGTTATCTAAATTTAACATGGAATTAGAGATGAGGTGAAGACAAATTCCAAGCTGGTGTTAGAAGCAATCATTGAAGGAAGAAATTTTATCAAGGACAAATGGCCTCCTCAACCTACAAGGGCTTATCATGCATGGAAGATGTCTTTAGATTTTGTGCTAGAAGATTAAGATTTCATGGATTATGTACAGGGGAACATTTAAGATTCTCCATCAAATGCAGTTGCTACCACGAAGACAAAGTATAGAAAAGGGGAAAGTAAAGAAAAGATGTTTATCCAGGATTCTATTCATAAGCACTTTTTTGCTTACATTTCTGAGCTGAACACATCTAAGGAGATGTATGATAAGCTGGTGAGCATGGTTAGGGCTAAAAATTCTAATCAAATACTTTTCTTCAAGAATCAATTGAAAAATATCAAGAATGTCAAGGATGGATCTATTCAATCCTATTTTATGAGGCTCATTGAAATCGGAAATAACCTCCTAGCTATTGGGGAAGAAATATCTGATCGAGAATGGTTCTTATTTCACTTGGAGGTCTCCCCCATGATTGGTATGTATTCAATACCACTATTCTTAATAATAATGCTATCCCTGATTTTGATATTGATGACAAGCACTTAAGAGGAAAAAATAATGATGGAATATTTCTCTAATGGAAATGGAAGTGACCCTAATTCCTTCGTTAGTCATGCAAAGAAGAAGAACCATGGTGGCTTGAGAAATCAAAACCATGGTAGAACAAGGTGTAAAGGAAGGAAGGGAAAATGTTACACTTGTAACAAGCTTGGTCACTATGCAAGTGAATGCCCTAATAGAAGGGACTCTCTAAGGGATCATAACAACAACAACTTCGAGGGGAATGGAAATCAAAGGAACAACAGGTTCAAAGGAAAAAGGAAGGCTCCCTCTAATTGTAGTGGAAATGGGAAACTTTTCAAGAGGTCAAGAAATTCTAGTTATGATGAGTCTAATGTTGTTGATAGTAAGAGAAATGAATTTATTCTTGTATCTTCCCTCTCTGCTGCATCTTCAGCTAACACCCTGGATGTATAGTTGATTGATAGTGGTGCTTCAAGAAACCTCACTGGTTATAGAGAAGCCCTCTTTGATTTGTTTGAGAAGGATACTAATTTGGAAATTATCCTTGGAGATAATGTCACCTATCTGGTGAAAGGGACAGGGTCTGTGACCCTTCATCTATCTCAAGGTAAAGTCCTCCAATTATAAGATGTGTTGTATGTACCTGATTTGAAGAAGAACCTTGTGTCCATTTCGGCAATGGAAGACAAAGGATTCAAGGTGGCATTCATTGATGGAAAGGTACTTATATGGAATAAGAACTTCAAGGATTCTCTTTCTATTGGTTTTAGAGTTGATACACTCTACCAGGTTGAAGTAATTCCATTGGAGGCTATGTCATGTGATACAATTCTTTAAACATAGTTATGGCACCGAAGGTTTGCACACCTTCATTACAAATCCCTTCTCAAAGCAACGAAGGTGGTGACAGGGATGCCCAAATTTAGAGATGATCATGAAGGTATATGTCAGGGTTGTGCCAAAGGGAAGCATACAAGGGGATCATTCCCCTCAAGTGTCACAAAGACAACTAATATCTTGCAATTGATACATTATGAATTATCTGGTATGCTGCTTCTGACATCCTTGGGAGGATGTTCCTATTACATGAATTTTAGAGTTGAATTATCCCGCAAGACCTGGATATAATTTTTGAAGAAGAAGGATGAAGCATTCAAATGGTTCTGTAACTTCAAGGCCTTGGTGGAAAATCAAACCGAGAAAAAAATTAAAGTTTTGCGGACCAACAATGGGACCGAGTATGAGTCAAATGAGTTTAATGACTTTTGTAGAGAAGCTGGCATTAAGAGGGAGACCACAACTGCATATAATCCTGTCAAAAATGGTTTTTCTAAGAGAAATAAGAGGACCATTGTGGAATCTCCCCGTGCCATGCTATGTGACCAAGGTCTTTCGAAGTTTCTATCGGGAGAATATGTGAACGCTATTGTGTATGTTCAAAATAGATGCTCGCATTCCGATCTAGAGTCCAAAACTCCTGAAGAAGTATTTCTTGGTAGGAAACTTGACGTTTCTCATTTTAGAGTTTTTCGTTGTCCTGTTTACTTTTATGTGCCGAAAGAAAAGAGAAGCAAGTTGAATTCTTCTGGAAAGAAGGGAATTTTTGTGGGCTACAGTGAAACTTTGAAGGTATATAGAATCCATGTCCCTGGTCAAAGAGAAGTGGAGATATTTCATGATGTCACCTTCAATGAAGAAGTTGCCCTCAAGAAAGTGAAAATTCTTCCTATCTCCAAGGAATACAAAGAAGATGAAGAATTAGGGAAGCAGGAAGGGCCAAAGGATGACTTGATGCCCGATGTTGAAGGATCTATGGATTCCATTGATCCACCTCCTTCAAATAAGAGAAGACTATCATGGCTCAGGGATACTCTCGCAGATGTCGAGAGACATATTGCCTCAAGGGGGACATTTCGTGAAAGAAAGAAGCTGAAGAGATACCAAGGGTATCTAGCATCCATCTGTACGATAGTACAATATGAGCCTAGATCATTTGAAGAAGCTGTAAAGCATCAAGTTTAGAAGGATGATATGCACAAAGAATATGAGTCCATTATGAAAAATGATGTCTAGGAAGTGGTCCCGAGACTGAAGGACAAATCTGTTGTCACCTCGAAATGGCTCTATAAGACCAAGCATGGATCTGATGTAAATGCTAAAAAGTATAAGGCAAGATTTGTTGCCCGAGGCTTTTGTCAAAAGAAGGCATAGATTACGATGATATATTTGCACGTGTGGCCCGCTATACCACCATCTGATCTATCATTGTGCTTGCTGCTACACAAGGATAAAGTCTAGATCAGATGGATTTAAAGACTGCTTTTCTACATGGTTCTATAAAGGAAGAGGTGTATGTTTTATGCAGATTAATCCCTCTTGCGGAAAAGAGGGATCTCCCTAGTATTCAAAGAATAGATAGAAACAAAAATCCATTTGAAAACCTTTTTCTCTAGACTAATTTCATTTTAGAATTATTATAAGAAAGTAAAGAGGACATGCCCCTACCTTGAAATCCAAACGTTCGATGTAGTATTTTATCTTGTCACTCCAAAGTGGCTTCTTCAATAAGTAGAACCTGCAATCAAGGACAAGACAAAATAATCAAAGAATCTGCAACATATCCAACTTACTGATCAAGGAGTCTAATTATTCATGTTATTCAATAAGCATAAGAACAACTTAGTGAGAAAAATGGATCCATATGTATTATCTTGAATAAAAAGAGTAATCATACAACGTGATGCCTTGATATTGTACAAATTTCTCTCAGGGTCCTGAACAATCGTTTCTCCTTCAGTTTGACAAGCCTTCCTCTCTAAATACCAAAATAGAGTTATAGACACAAGGGTGTGATCATTATCATGCTAAAAACAATTTACTAGTGTAGAAAGTATGCACTCTTGGGAATTCTCTTCACTAATTACTTTTACAGTCTGATAATCTACCATCTACCTTAAACTTGAGCTCAATTTATAGGGAAATGGAGGTAGTTTCAGTTCCATGAAGAGGGGAATGGATTCCTCTCATGAGGCGATTTGAGCTCCATGGACCAAGGGATAAGCTCCATGAGTGGATGGATAAAGTTTGAACTGATCGCGACTCTAGAAGCCTCCAGTTGGGAGAATGTTCGACCAAATAGGCTTCTAGAATTTAATTTTTCTTTTATTTTTCTTTTTACGGGAGTCTAAAGGTAATAGTAGAAAAATGAGTGGGGGTTGTCACAGTTTATAGACTAAGCATCCACAGACCCGCAGGAAAAGGATAGAAAAAGTGCGGAGGTAGACTTTTAAGGGTTTTACAGAGCTTTTCTCCAATTCCAAGACTTGATTCAGGAACATTAAGTTTTTTGACTTCTAAGGGAACATGATATAGGTGGTGATAGACCTATATGGATGGTAAAATGTCATGGTGACAAAATGACGTGTAACAAATTGCCCCCTAAAGTGCAAAGTCTGAGGTTATTCTGAATAGTGAAGTGCTTTATCATTTCGAGGATTGGATTGGAGACACCGGTCGAAAACCTGTAAAAACATTCAATGAAAACATATATATATCATCACTGAATTAGGCATTCCCATACTCAGATCAAAACTAACTAAATGTTCTGGTACAGATATGGTTTCAATATTACATCAAAGTAGACATAGTATGGGCGCAACCATCTGTCATAAGTAGTATACTGTATCATGAATAATAAAACTCCTCGCAACCTCGATGGAAACTAGATCCACGGTCATGATTTCCGCTTCCAAAACTAGTATGAATCTATCCATGTGATTGATTGTGTCAAATTCGAACATGGTAGAAACCACTTGATTACTAGTTAATGATGTGAACCATTAACAAGTTTGAGAGAAACCACCAATAATGAAAATGGTTCTCAAAGTACTCCAGTACAATCCATGAAGTGTGAATGAATTATTTACAGTTGAACACTCATAGAATCATTCGATCGAAGGTCAATGATGCAACCTGTCGTCGAAGGCGAGAAAGTTTCCATTAGGGCATGCAGATTCCAAAGTACTGATAGGATTCTAGATTAACATTCTAGATGATGAGCTGATGTCGATAGAAAGTGATCCGTCGGAGGAAAGCCCACGAAATGAAACCATTAGATCAATTTTTAAAGAAATTTTTTCAAGGACTGACTCAGGGATGGTCGATGTGAATGGAGACAAATTTTTGCAATGAATGGTTTATTTGAACTCTCTCTTGAACACATAACGACACTGCAGATGGCTTGGGAGGATTTGACCTAAAGCTAATAGCCAGAAATTGACTGAAGACTTTCAATGTGGTTTGATTTAATGTTAGAAGAATGATTTCCGAACCCAAGTACAAGTGTGACAAAGTGTCATGTTCAAGAGTGGAATACTGCTTTCTAAACAAGGTTTACAACTGGATTATTTTCTCTCTTTTTCCCCCACCATTATTGGCAAGTACCTCTTTATTTTTTGACAAGCTTGAGGAGGATAACATTTTCTTGTTTGTGTAAGCTCATCCTTCGAATGATTCCATCTTAGTATTAAAATCGAACCCTAAGAAGGATTGGTTCGGTCCTGTTTGTAATTGACAGGTCCTTTAATCTTAAATTTTAACGAGTCTAGTATAGAAAAACTCGACGTTTTTCAGTTTTAGGGAGTCAGAAAGAAAACATAAGTAAACTCCATGCTTGTTATTTTTCGTAAATTTAGTCCCTTAGGCCCGAAAAAGGATAAAATATTGCAGGAGAGAACTCTAATGACCCTGAATAGTCAACGTATACCTTTTCGTAATTATTCCATTTCAGTCCGGAAAAGGGGTAAACTTATACTGAAAGGGCGGCTGTTCATTTACTTTAACGAGTTTGAATAGTCAAGTACTCGGTGATCTTTTCATATTTGGAGAGTCTGAAAGGGATTCAAAAAGAACTCTAGGGTTTCACTTTTTCATAATTTTAAAGAGTTTGAAAAAGTGATAAAAGTATACTCAGTGTCAAAATTATTATTTTCACCAAAAATCATGTATCTTGCACAAAAACTCAAAATATTACACATAGATGTTTCCAAGAAGTAAAAATATTTTTAAATAATGACCTTTTAAAGTGAAAAAGAATAAAATATAACATTTTATTCATTTAAAACCTATAAAAAAAGAGTTAAGATAAAATCATTTTCACCTTTTGTGTTTAGAGCAGTGTATTGAGAGCTTTTGGCTAAAACGTTCTGGAGCAGATATCATGAGAACCGATCATCCATTCCTCGAATCATCAGAACCAGGTAATCAACATCATCTTAATCTTCATTTCTATCCACTTCAATTTTTTTTTTGAGTCTTAATTTCATTTTTTGGAGGATTTTGTGTTTAAAAATGCACTCTCGGGGGTCCGCAGGTGATTCATGCGATAATTGCAGACCCTGATAATTTTTTAAAGAAAAAACTATTGGGATACCGTGGTTTTTTTGTGGAGTGAGTACGAATGTCTGCACTATCTTCTCACAAAAAATGCTAGGCCACCGTGAATGTTTTAAAATTAAAAATTTCTCTTAAAAATGGTTCAAGTTTTGCATCCAAATGGTTTTAAACTGTTAAATGTCTTGATTTTTAGGTTGTTCAACCATGTTGGAGTGGTGAGAACGTGAACATGAGCTCATAGACAATGAAGCCATGGAATATCATGCAACAATTCATGCACTGCAGAATTGTGGTTTATATAAATTCTAGGCTATCCAAGGTGAAGGCACAAGTGGAGTTGATGACATGGCTCATAAATGCATGGGAGGTTCAAGACCAGTGCTTCATAATTGGGGACCACTGGATCGAAATTGAGCTAGATGACATTTATTTCCTTACCAGATTATCCCAGAGAGGAGGAAGCATATCCTTATTTGGGACCAGACAGGGAGGCCTTCTCGTCGCCAGCGACAAAGAACAGTATTGCAGTGATGAGGCAGACTTAAAGGATAGTCGTATAGATATTAAAACTATCTTTCGATTGGATCTCAAAGTGATAGCATTTACAGTAACCATATTGTGCGAGAGTGTAGCTCTACATGTGGCTACTAAATAAAAAATTCAAACTGCAGTAGAGTGTTTCGGAGGGACCATATTTAACTGGTGTGAAGGAGTATTAGCCAATATTTAAGGCCAATTAACTAGAGAAAAGAATGGAAAGTTGAAAAATTTTGGATATGGCGTCATTATCATTTCATTTTCTTTAGAGAGAATCCTTCTTCTCGCTCCTCTGCTTATTCCAGTAGATCATGGGGAAACTTAGATGGTACGGTGGGTGGCATTAATGGCTCTCCATGGTGGTGATGGTAGTTAAGTGGTTCGGTCTACTCCGACATACTTTATGTGGCTTAGGAACCAATTCTTCACCATCAAAGACTTCCCTTATGTAGGAATGGATTACAGAGGTGATCCTGAAACATCTTTTCCTCCAGGGGCACAATGGGATGAGACATGTAAGCAAATTTTTTTGATGTTTTCAATCTAAATTTTATTTTTTTTCTTATCGTCCAATACTGACAAAAATATTTAAATGCAGATGTCGATCCACGACGACGAGAGACACTTCGTCACTTTGATAGTCAGGAAGCACACTCTGTAGCACCTCCATAGGACTAGGCAACATATATCTTAGCAGACATCGAGCACAACCTTGAGAGGTTGACCATAGACATTCCTGAGATAGGAACAGATGATATTCCTCTTAGGTTCTAGAGACATGTGACAGTTGTTCCAGGTCCATTTAGGAGATTTTTGCACAAGCTGGTGTGTACTATAGTCTATTACCATGATCATCATCACATATAGTGGATGATCTTTATATATCGATTTTTTTTTATCAATATCTATTAGATCATAAGGTGTTTTAACCTACGACCATAGATGATGTAATATATTTTGAACACAAACCTATCTATGTAAATGATATTACTACTTTCTCTGAGTATCTTGTTCAACGTGGATCAAATTTTGTTTTGGTTTACTTTTTTAACGTTGCAAATTTCTATTTAGAACATGATTAGCTAATGCATCGACCAATGTGTTTAAATTTCTTGAAATATGTTGATATTCGATATAATCAAATTTTCGTTCCAAGAGACAAACCTTCAAAATAATCTCAATAACACTGGATTTCTAATTGCATATACCCTGTTTAAATGTAATACAATGAGTTCTGAATCCAACCTAATGATCGAACGTCGAATACCAAATTAAATGGCATCAAATAATAACTCAATGACTGCTATATTCTACAATATTGTTCATTGTTTGACCAAGGGATGCCACATGAATAGAAACTAACTCATCGGTGGGTGAATAGATAACCCAAGCTGCGGAAGAGATATTCCGTGTACTATGACAGACACCACCAGCAAAACCAATGTATGTTTAAAGGGGTGTTTACATCTGCAATATCAAGAGTAATCAAGATAAGCAACGATAGTAGTAACATCAAAACTAATCTAGGCACACTTTTCTAATATAAGGCACACTATTCTAAAAAGTAACTATTATACAAGAGAGATCTTCCCACGAAAGTCAAGAATAATATCTCTTAAGATAAAGACCATTTATGGGCTTATCTAAAGAGACCCCGTCATAATCAGTTAATTCATAGGCTCCTTTTGCAAGCACACGCTTGACAATGTAGGAACTATGCCACATCGGTTCGAATTTTCCAATGCCTAGATTATCATTAGCTTGATCGTATACTAAAACTAGGTCAAAAAACACGAGGGTTAACAATTTGATCATACTGAGCTTTCACACGTTTCTTATGAGCTTCGGTAGCTAATGCAGCAGTGCGCTGAGTCTCATCTAATTGTGCTAACTAAAAAAAGTGTTTTTCTTCTTTAGAGGTAGCTGGTAACAACTCAATGGCTAATTTGAGTGATGATATTTCACATTCAATGGGTAACACAACTTCTAAACCATAGACAAATTGAAAAGGAGTGAACCCTATAGCAGTTTTTGTCGAGGTTTGGTATGCCCATAGTGCCAAAAAAAGCATGGTATGCCAATTTGATTGTGAGTTCCGTTAATCAGTTTAATCATGGTGGTTAAAACCTTTTTGATGGCTTAAAATTTACCATTATCCCGTGGGTAATATGGATTAGAATTATCATGGCGCAGGCCAAGTTGATCGTAAATTTTGGTCATCATAATATTTCGAAAATGACTCCCATGGTCTGTGATAATAGCTTGAGTCACACCGAAACAAGAAATCACATGATTGAATACAAAAGTAGATGCATTTTTTCCATCTGTTGTGAATTTAGGCATCGCCTCGACCCATTTGGTAAAGTAATCTACAACGAGAATATAATACCCATGCCCCCCGGCCGAGTGAGGGTTACATGTAATGAAATCAATGCCCCATTTCGCAAAAGGACTGACAGCAATGATTAGATGAAGAGGAGTTGGAGGGGCACACATCTTTCGATCAAAAATTTGGTAGTTGTGGCATTTTCGGACCGCAATAATACAATATTTGAATAACGATGGCCAAAAATAACCAACGCGCAATATATTTTGGGCCGTGGAAAACCAAGACATATGACCACCACACACTCCAGAGTGGAAATCATTCAAAACTCTTTTAGCCTCTTCGTGACTTATACAATGTCGAAAAACAAAATCTGCCCCACGACAATAAAGAGTGTCTCCAACAATATTGTATTGCTGGGATTGATATTGGATTCTTCATTAATTTGAACATGAAAGCTCCGGGAAAAAGGTCTGGGTTTGAAGATATATAATGATATCTCCCTACCATGGATCTAATGTACTGATAAGAAATATAGATTCATCTACGATGGGATTCTCTACCACAGTTTCTATCTCAGTATTTGGAAAGTCACACATAAGCTTTGGAAACACTAGTGATTTCTTTGATTTAGATTTCTCGAATTCCAATTAAAACTCTTGTAGGATAACAATACATTTGGAGTATTTACCCCCAAGTAATTTTTTTTTCAAGATATACATCATCAGGTTGCAATTAGACATCAAAGTTTTTTTATGTAATAGTATGTAGTGACAGAATAGTTGGACATCTTGCATTGTTGGCAAGGCCATTTTCTCCACATGCGCATCTTGCATTGTTGGCAAGGCCATTTTCTCCACATGCGAAAATTTGATTTTCGTCGGATTGAGATTCCGACATAGATAATAGATCACATTCTCATTGTGAGATTCATCCTCTTGAACCAAAACCATTCCAATGGTGGAATCAGAGGCAGGTAAGTATAAAAATTAGTCCCGGTGGTAATTAGGTGGATGCAATAATGGTGCATGGGTCAACGCGTGTTTTAATGCATCAAAATATTTATCAGCAATCTCATCCCAAATAAAAGGAACACTTTGTTTCAACAACCGGGTAAAAGCTTTTGTTAACTCAACACAGTTCAGGATAAACCTACGTAAAAAAATTTCTTGCCCTTGAAGGTGTTGGCGAAGTGTGGAAGGAGGAGGTAAATTGATGATAGCCTCAACCTTTAAGGGGTCGACACGAATGCCATCTTTCGAAATGATGAATCTAAGTAATCGTCCTGATTTTACACAAAAAACACATTTGTGCGAGTTCAAACGAATCTTGTAATGCCTACATCTCATGAAAATAGCTCGTAAGTGTGTAGGATGATCGTCTTTGCGTAGAGAGTGAGCAGGTAAATCATCCAGATAAGGTTGTACAATATGTTTGATATCATGAAAAGAATAATACATAGCCTTTTGAAAAGTTGCACATGCATTTTTTAATCTGAAAGGTAATTTGCAATAACCAAATATTCCCCAAGGACATATAAACATTGTTTTTGGTTGATTGGAAGGGAGTATGTTTATTTGACTATAACCAGAAAATCCATCCATAAATGAGAAAATTTCATTTCCAGCACAATCATCGATAATTTGGTCGATATAGGTGGTAGTATAATTTTCTTTTGGACATGCTTTATTAATTTCCCTATAATCGATGCATACTCGTATAGTCCCTTGCTTCTTCGTAACGGGAACTATATTAGATACCCAATCTGTCAATGGAATTGGAGAAATAAATCGTGCTCGTAATAACTTTTCAACTTCAGCTTTGATAGCAGCAGTTTTTCATGGATGTATTGGACATAATCTTTGTCTAATAGGCTTAGCATCTGGGTATGTCTTAATTTCATGAATGACAATAATAGGATCGATTCCTGCCATCTCTTCATAAGACCACACAAATATGTGTTAGAATTCTTGAAATGGGGCTTTGTATGTGTTAAGCTATTCAATCGTACAAGAAGCACCTATATGAATGTTTTCAATAATTCTAGGTTTAACTGATACGTCGATAGGAACTATTGTAGAAATATTTCACAAATTAGTCTCAGAATCCGAATGTGTACTCGATATGGGATTCTGTGGTTCCTCGACATAATCAATTGTTAAAATAGATGGAAAATTGTTCTCAAACCTATCAAGATTAGATAAAAATGAAGATCTATGATTCACATCATGCTAGGGTGGTTCATCAAATGACAAAAATTCGTGAATAGTTTCATCAGTGTGAATCACATGTTGAAAGGGATCGGAAAGTGATGTCAAGGCTGAATTTGATAGTGAAGAAGATTCTTCGGTGATCACATTCATTTGATCGGGAGTAGTTGAAAGTGTCATAATACTACTGCAATCCTACATATGCCATTTCAAAAGGACTCAAAGGCATCTCGCCGTTGAAAGAGTCTAGTTATGATTCTGAAGGCACTACCCAAGTTTCATCGAAAGGTATAGTGCTTGATGGGATCATATTGATGTTGGAAATGGTACGTGGTACGTTGGGTGGGGGTATAGAAAAATTTCCCATGAGAGAGGAATCCTTTACTAATCCTACACCAACATCTTCGTATGGGATACTTGTTTTTCCAACATGTTGGATATTGTTTGTAGAAGAAGGGTCTGATGAACAATATGATAACTGATCAATTTTCACAATATTTCCTTTATGAAGAAACATGATTTGTCGAAAGAGATATGAAACGACAATAGTCATGGCATAAGAACAACTATGACCCAAAAGAAGGTTGTAATCCAAAGGGGCATCAACAACCTCCACCTCTAGATTAATAGTTTTTCCTTCTACTTCTATAGGTATATCCTAGAGTATTCTGTAAGGATGAAATCCTCTTCCATCAAAGGCTTTAAGGATTTTCGGAGATTGGTAAGTGTTGGATAACCAGGAGTTTTCCAACAATTTAATAACATTATGCACGTGGATGCTCCCTCATCAATTGTAGTATGAAAAAATCATATGGGTTTGACTAATACTGGTATCTGAAAAGCCATCTCATGAGGGAGTCTCGGTGTAAAATTTTCTAGATAAAAGACCATGAGGTTGGAATCTTGAGGATCGATACCTCCGATAGCTGATCTAATAGTAATTTCCTTTATGTTGGACATGATTGCATCACTTCTAATGCCGACATTGCTAAAGGGGATATTGCCAAATCTTCAACAATGTTGTAATTATGAGTAGCTCTCGCATGTGGATTGAAAGATGGCTTTCAAAGTACACCTTTAGCAGGCGGTTTAATCACTATATCAGGATTAGGTTTCTCGATTTGAAGTTGTTTAGAAACTGAAGGAGATATAGCTCATGTTTGACTAGAGTATTTTGTCTCATTACCAGTTACAAGAATTTTAGTTCCATAATCTTGAGATCTCATCGCAACCATAACTTGAGACATCATTAAAATATCTGTCGATGAATTTGAAGAAGATCCTATAATTTTACTATCTTGAGTAGGAAAAGGATCCTTCAAGACAGCGGGTGTGGGTGAACCTTTGAAAAACTTGGAGACCTCAGACCAATGTGGGCACTCTTTGGTATAGTGATCCTCGTCACAGATAAGACAAGGATAACGAGGCTTCCGTTTTTTATTAGCTGGTTCATTATTTTTGGTTTTCTCTCTTGGAGATGTATTTTGTTTGTTTTTATTCTTTCCTTTCTTGTTATTACTAGTTTTAGATTTAGCTGTAGATGAGTCTACAACATGGATCTCGGCAGAAGTTTCAAGGGAAGAATCTCTTTTTGGTGAATCTAGTAAAGTTATAATGGTTGAAGTAATTTTGGATGACTTATTCTTACTCTTGTTAGCATTAATTGAACCAATTACACCGTCTGCAACATGAGAACCAGAAGGAGTTGCAGTTATTTGACCTGGATGCGGCAAGTCAGGAATTTTTTCATATAAAGTACCAGACTGTGTATATACAAGTTCTAAGTACTGTTCTTGAGCTATGACATGTTCTTCCGTAACAATACCTCCTTTACCCACATCTTCAGTGATGTTTGGAAGTAATGATTTGATAAACCATTATGCCAAGGTCTGATCCGGAATAAAAAATTTCACTGAACATCATCTACGTCTCCTTTCATGTATGTGATCTGAAATGTATGTAGAAGTAGATTGTTTTAACGAAGTTAAGAGTTTCGTGTCATTTTCGTAATGGATTGGAAACTGAAAGTGTGTTAAAAATGTTGTTGGCATTGAAATTATTGAATGAGCCTCGTGGTAGTTGAATATACCACTTTGCAGCTAAACCTATCATTGTTCTTTGAAACAGTCTTAATCAAATGGAGTCATCGATTAAAGAGTTGGATGCACACCAGAGGTGGTAAGTCATGACATGGTTTGAGGGGTCTTCTCCTGATTTACATTCAAACTTAGGCATATCACTCAGAAACGTATTCGTAATTGGCAACCAAAACAGAAGATAATAAATCAGATCATTCATGAGGCGCGACAAATCAGGTAAATCCAAAGTTGTAATGAATGGTAATCGACGGTAAGGATCATGTTGGCCAAACTGATAACCTTGAGGGACTATACCAATACCAGGAGGAGGATATCCAGGGTAACCTAGAATAGCCAGTGCAGTTGGGATTGGAATTCCTTCAGGATAACCCGGGTTAGCCATACTGTACTGAGGTTGAGCTTGTATCTGATATGTGTAACCAGGGTATGATTGATGTTAGTATACTGGATTTTGTCCTACAGGTCCATATTGATACTGCCCTTGATACGGTTGATAAAAAAATTGACCTTTATAAGGTTAGCTTGTTACAATTGTACTTGTACCAGTTTTCCCTACAGACGTTTGATCAGTAGTCTGAACCGTAGGTCCAGGTTGATGAGCAGTGACTTGAGGGATCGGTTGTGATATAGGTGCCATTGTTACTTGAGGGGTTATAGGAATAGGAGCTGCAGAAACTCTAGGGATAGGTATACTAGGTTGTTGAATACAAGTTGATGCAACAGTTTTGTGTGGAGTTCTAGGTGTACTCAGACCAGGTTGCTGAATAATAATAGGTGCAGATACCCGAGGTATAATTTGAAATGTAGGTTGGACAGGTTGTTGGATTTGAGTGTAACCAATTGGCTAACCAGGCTGATTATAAGGTACTTGCAAAGTAGATTGCAAATTCTGTTGATTCAACGACGGATTCCACATTGTATTTACCCCAGGATAAGAAGTTCCCATTGAATGTTGTGATGCGTAAGAGGGACCATAACCAAGTTGATAATTCGGAACATCAGTTTGATAATTTTCTCGATAATTTCTGCTAAAAGGTTTACCTCCTTGAAACAATTGTTGTTCTTGATAAAACAACGGCCCTAAAGGAGGTTTCTTTCCTTGGAGAGGTTTTTTCCCTAGCATAGGGTACTACCCTTGAAGAGGTTGTGGACCCTAAATTGAGTACTTCCCTTGGGTTGATATTGTCCTTCAGGTATGTACTACCCTTGAGGTATGTACTGCCCTTAAGGTATGTATTGTCCTTGAGGTTCCCCCTTAGGAGGTAAATTACTACCTTGAGGGCGAGGGTTAGGAATATTTATAGACTTCATGTACACTTGTTCTGTTTTCAAAGTTTTGGTATGAGATTCATTGGGACCAAGTGATTGTACAAGTTTTCTGGGAGAGGGAGATGCTCCTGAGAAAGTACCAGAAAGCGACTGGTATCCTGAAGGAACAGATGGACCACCATACAAAAACATTTCTGGCAAAGAAGAAAACATGGATGACTCACCAAACATGTTTAATGAAGGTTTGTAATTAACTTTGGGTATGGCGTAAAAATGAATACGGGGTGGCGAATAATTGAGACCAGTATTGTGTAGAAATTTGGTTAACCAAGAATACCAAGGATCTTTTTTGAAAGGGCTCTAATAGTAAATCGATTCACTTTTCCTTAGATCTAAAGATTCTTGACGTGAAGGAAGTATAACCTATTCATCTTTGTCAGTAATCTCTTCGATACTAATGATGCTAGGAGGAAGGTTCTTAGTGATGCAAAGCTTCACTCAAGGTGAATGAGGACAACCAGGGGTTTGGGCTATGAACTCCAAAGCAAGCTCATATGTAGCAGGTTCAGTTTCAGGTTTAGAAATTTCAGGTTTAGTAGCTGATAATTCACTAGTTGTGGAAGTAAGTTCAACTAGTTCATAAATTTATATTTTTCTTTGATAACTTTCTGTTGTTTGAGGTTGATCTACTTTGTAATCAGGATGTATTATTATTGATGTTTCCTCTTATTCAATTGATAAGATCCCTGATGGTTGCCCTCTCTCAAATTTAAGCTTTCTTAACTGACTTGGTGAGTACTCAGGGGGTTTCCCCTGCATTCTACGAGAGTGTCTCTGTAATTCAGCCATGGTTAAAATTTTAACATACGAAATCAAACAAAATGTCAAAAAAATAAACCTAAAGTCACTAAGGAAACAATCAAATCGAAACACGCCTAAAAAATCTAAGAGACAATCCGCACAGAAACAATATGTTTCCACACTAAAAACACTAGTTAGTGATGAAATCCAATGTCATACAATTCTAACATCGAAAACTGGCAGTTGGAACAGTTACCCCAACAACCTGCTTACTGAAACAGTCTGGTGCAATTCCCTCCACTTATGCCATCTCGAAGTGAAGAGTACCCTCTGGAAAGTACAAGTGAGTGTAGTCGACATCTGTTCCAGGTATAGTGGGACCTTCCCTCCACCGTCACCTTCGGAAAAATCCTGAAGATTATGGTCACTAAGGTCACCAACAGGAACAAATGTACCTGGGGGAACAGTCTACGATCTGATATACATGAAAGGGAAAAGTATCAAGATCAACCCCCTTGAAGGCTCCTCGATATGGTAAATCCTATGTTTGTCAACAAGTGACCCCAGGCTCCTTGACAATGGTTTATCTGAGGTTTAAAGTTTGTATGACGTGCACATTTTCTATCTTTCCCAATGAGATGGTTACGATTACCTCACTGGTTGCAACATGATCTCATGCTTGACCCTTTTAAGAAGAGCTTCCCAGAGCACAAATGCTACAATTGTATTTTCCTACTGCAAGATTTTACTTGTTTGTTTAAACTGTCTTGGAATGTTAATTACAACCTGTTCCAAAACAGTAGCCTAAGCTATGTTGGTGGAATAAGCCCTCGAAAATGTAAAATATCTAGATTGATTTTATTAAAGTGTTGTTTTTAATTTGGCAGTTGCTTAAGACAAAGGTATGGAGTTGAAAATTCAATGATGTTTGTGACCTGACTCAAAAATACGCTAAATTCATCTAAATGATAAGTGAAACTCTTTTCTTTTCAATGAATCGTATTTAAGGGAAAGATTGAGATATTTTACAATTTTCAAAGTACCAATTCTTTCATTCATAAACAAAATCCTTGAAAAGAAGACGTTTTCGTAAAGAACTCAATTCGCAAAAATGATCAATTACTCTTTTGAAATGAAATTCCTTGAGCAATCAGATCGGAAACTACAAATCAATAAACAAACCATTTCCAATAGAAAACAATATCTAAAAACTCTAAAAACGTAAAATTTAAAATCAAAGAAAAATCTAATTTTGAAGTCTATCTAGACTGTTTGAGGACGTTTTCTCCTAGTTTGTGATTAGACTAAGAAAAAATTCTACTTACCTCAGCAGAAATTAAAACATCCGAAAATGCTTTGGTGTGATATCAGGCTTCATTAAGCTAAAAGCTCTTCCAAATTTTCAAATGAAAAAGGAATCCATTTTCATAAGAGTAAGGTTTGCAATGATCTTAATGGCTCAGAAAGACAATATCATCATACCAGTAAGGTTAGGTAAATGAAGGTATCTTGTATGGAGCTCCAATAAAGTAGGGAAAAATTTCACTTCTAAGATGCAAATAGGATGATAAATCACACAAACACAAAATTTTTTGAAAAGAAATTCACTCGCAAGATTTGACAGCTAAGATAGACTGGGGAAAACACAAAGAATCAGGTGATCTGGCTATAAAAAAGAGAATTTTAATTTTTTCAAAATTTTTCCAAGGGTCTGCAATTTCTAATGGAAAACAGAGTGGATCCGCATTGTTTTGAATTAAAAGCTGTACAGGTTGTTGCATTGTTTCCTGCTGAAAACCACGGAGGCAAGGAAAAACTCTAAGAAAATAAATAATCAGCTTTATTTTTTACGGATTCGTAAAATTTATCTACCCAACCTGTTCTTAGATAAGTCAAAATCAGAAAACTCTAAAATTCAAACTAAAAATAAATAAAGAAAAATAAGTTCTATTTCCCCAGCGAGGTCGCCATTTTGTTATGCAGATTAATCCCTCTTGCGAACAAGAGTGATCTCCCTAATATTCAACGAATAGCTAGAAACAAACATCCATTTGTAAACCTTTTTCTCTAGACTAATTGCATTTCAGAATTATTATAAGAAAGTAAAGAGGACATGCCCCTACCTTGAAATTCAAATGTTTGATGTTGTATTTTATCTTGTCGCTCCAAAGTGGCTTCTTAAATAAGTAGAACCTCCAATCAAAGACAAGACAAAAGAATCAAAGCAT
Organism: Pinus albicaulis; assembly: GCA_034641835.2. NCBI lineage: Eukaryota > Viridiplantae > Streptophyta > Pinopsida > Pinales > Pinaceae > Pinus > Pinus albicaulis. Next base: position 143,765 of record JAXQQM020079432.1, read on the forward strand.
CTGCAACATATAATAATTAAGAAAAGCTAATCCAACTTAGTGAGAAAGGAGTCTAAGCATTGATTTTATTCATTAAGCATAAGAACAACTCAATGAGAAAAATTGATCCATATGTATTATCTTGAATAAAGAAAGTAATCTTACAACCTGATGCCTTGATATTGTACAGATTTCTCTCGGGGTACTGAACAATTGTTTCTCCTTCAGTTTGAAAAGCCTTCCACTCTAAATACTAGCATAGATTTATAGACACAAGGGTGTGATCATTCTCATGCCAACAAAAATTTAGCAGTGTAGAAATTATGCACTCTTGGGAATTCTCTTCAGTAATTACTTTTACAATCTCAGCATCTACCATCTACCTGAAACTTGAGCTCAATTTATAGGGAAATGGAGGTAGTTTCAATTCCATGAAGAGGGGGATGGATTCCTCTCATGAAGGGATTTGAGCTTCATGGACCAAGGGATAAGCTCCATGAGTGGAGGGACAAAGATGAAACTAATTGCGACTCTAAAAGCTTCCAGTTGGTAGAATATTTGACCAGCTAGTCTTCTAGAATTTACTTTTTCTTTTATTTTTCTTTTTACGGGAGTCTGCAGGTAATAGTAGCAAAATGTGCAGGGGTTGCCGCAGTTTATAGACTAAACATCTGTGGACCCACAAGAAAAGGCTACAAAAATTGTGGAGGTATACTTTTAAGGATTTTACAGAGATTTTCTCCAATTCCAAGACTTGATTCAGAAACATTAACGTTTTTGACTTCTAAGGGAACGTGATATAGGTGTTGATAGACCTATATGGATAGTCAAATGTCATGGTGAAAAAATGACGTGTAACAGTATGTGGAGAAACCTCTCGGGTTCGAAGTCCGAGATAGATACAACCATGCATGCATGTTGAAGAAATATCTCTATGGGTTGAAGAAATCCCCCAAGTATTGGTAGGAGAGGATAGATAGCTACTTGATGAAGTTGGGCTTCACTCTAAGTAATGTTGATCCGAACCTTTATTTTAAGGTTGATAGAGAAAGGCCTCTTTTTCCTATTCTTTATGTGGACGATATCTTCCTAACAAGTCTTGACCCTCTCATTGATCAAGGTAAGAGGGAGATAGCTTCAGAGTTTGAGATGAAAGACCTATGACTCATGCACTACCTCCTAGTCTTAGAGGTATGATAGAGGCCAGACGATATTTTCCTTTCTCAAGGAAAATATGTCATGAAGATCCTGGAGAGATTTGGTATGGTGGACTGTAAGTCTATGTCGACACCGATGGAACTCAATTTCAAGAAGTTGTGTGGAAACACTGTTGGGCCCGTGCTAGAAAATCCTACTGAATATCGACAACTCGTGGGGGCCCTGATGTTCTTGGTGAACTCCCATTTGGACGTATGTTTTGCAGTGAAAAATTTGAGTCAACATATGGTTGATCCTCATCACATTCACTGGATTGGTGCCAAGAATCTATTGAGATATCTTCGGGGCACAATAAAACATGGTCTGAGATACACTACTAGGAGTGCGAGACTCCATGTATATACTGATTCCAATTTTTCTGGAAGTGTGGTGGATCGCAAGAGTACATATGGATGCTGCTTCCCCTTGGATTCTTCTTCGATATCTTGGATGAGAAGGAAGCAGAAGTCGGTGGCTTTCAAAACGACTGAGGCCGAATACATTACAACGAATATGGCCTGTTGTGAAGTTGTTTGGTTGTGAAAGCTCTTTAGTGAGTTGTACCCGCATGTGCTAGATACCACCATTATCCTTTCTGATAAATAGAGTGGGATTCATCTCTCTAAGAATCTCGTGTTCCACGATCGATCCAAGCACATTCATGTTAGGTACCACTTTATCCAGGATATGGTACAGCAAGGTGACTTAAGGCTCGATCATATAGGAACTGATGAGGAGGTCGTGGATATTCTCATGAACCCCCTGGGGAAGTTCAGGTTCCTAACCTTCCATGAAAAGCTTGGAATCGTGGAAAGACCCTATTCTGAGGGTCTTACTTGAGTTGGACTATGAGCTCTGGGAGTTCTAAGGTTCTTGTGGATAGCTTCTTGGAGCTATAAGCACATACAGGGCTAGGCTTGTCGGACCTTATTGTGCTTCTGCCCCATCGTTGTGATATTTAGTTGGTTGACCTATATTTGATCAGTGCCCTGCACGCATCCTACCCATGGATTTTCGGACTCATGGGAAGTACCTCTCATTTGGCCAATGAGGTGGGAAATGTGGATAGAGACCAATAACAAGACCAATGGATGCATCAGAGATTTTTGTACTCTCTATGTCTAGGATGACACATGTCCAACACCTTGATCTGGGATCAAGTATGATGAGGTTCTTAACTGTAAACTGAATTTGGGTCAGTAAACTAACTTCAAGTTAGTATGAGACTCTTTTTGAGTACAAGAGAGGTTTTAACCTCTAAGTTGACTTTGAGTCAGCTGAGTGTGATGTCTTTGTCACTCACCTTTTGTTCTATCTGAGAAAGAGCCAACAAAGCAAGTTACGGCAAGATGGCGCATGATGTTTGGTGAAAGTACATGATGGTACTTATGGTTGGCACTTTTGGACAAATGGAGTTCTCCCTAGTTGAGAGGGAGTGTTAATTTTGGGTAACCAGGTCCAAACTCTGTGTTGCACTACTCATATGATGATGGTCATATTTTTTTTGGATTCTTCTTTTGGATAGGTTCAATATTGATTTAAAGATCATCTTGTTTGGATGAGGAGAAGATATATTTTGATTTTATTTTCCACACATGTGCAAGGTCGACCATATTTCTAGTGTAGGCTTACAAGCCTAATAGATGTGTCACACACCCTCACTGATGGATATAAATTGGAGAGAATTGGAGGTCATTTTCTCATTAACTCATCACACATTATCTCATTTTGTTATGATTGTTTTGTTAGCCTTTAGAGTAATTTTTCCCCTCACATGTGTGGAGCTAAAGCTGTTGTTTTCTGCGAATCTATTTAGGGATTTTTGCTGCAACGTTGACGGTGGTTAACCCTTGCTCGTTTGACCTCAAAACTCTATCAAAATTCCAATTTTGAGAGTTCGTACTGTTGGGCAATGAAATCAAGGAAATTTGAGCTATTTGACAGAAGTCCTAATCTGTTATGTTGACTTTTTTGTTCCTTTACTATGTATACTTTTCTGCGTTGACTTTGGGTGGACCAGTGTTGACTTGTGATGAGTTGTCTTTGAGCGTTGTGGGTGTGACACTCGAAGGATTGGCTGGCCGAGAAAGACTTTGTTGGTTAAAGCATCCTGTTGACTATCGTAACGCCATAATATCTCATATCTTTGCTGGACAAAAGGAATTGTAAATCTAATCTACATTTGGCTTGTCTTCCATTGATCTATTATTGTGTTCTATTAGCATTTTACTTTCATGTTTATGTGATTGCTATATGATATCGGGCCTAAGAAATATTGAAGTAAAATTGCATCAAGCATAGAACACCATAGTTATCTAAACTTAACACAAATGTATTAACAGAGCCTTATCTATATGATTCTAATAATTTGGATGGTGAAAATTATGCCAATTGGAAGTTTAAGTTGCAGACTTTGATGTAATTCTATAATATATGGACGATTGTGTTTGGAGATGAAGTGAAGCCACCCCCCCCCAAGCCACAACTGCTGTAATTCAAGATTGGGAGCGACGAGAAACAAAGCAAAGATGTTGTTGCAGATATCTGTTAAGGACAATATTATTACACACATTAGAGTGTGAAAAACATCCAAAGAGACATGGGACACTCTCAAAAATTTGTATGAGATGAAGACTACAAATCGAATATTTTATTTAAAGAGTAAGCTTCTTTCAATTAAGATGGAAGAAAATGAAAGTATCAGTAATTTTATTTCTAGAATTAAGGATCTAAAAGATAAATTAGGTGACATTGGTGAAACAATATCTAGTATAGACTTTGTTACTGTGACATTATATGTAATGTTGGATGAGTATCAAATGTATAACACTGCTCTTGCAAGTAGAGAGAAGGCTCCTACATTTGATGAACCCTTAATCAGAAATATCCCAATTCGTATTTAGCATTGATGGCTAAATGGAAGCAAGCCTTAAAAGGAAAACAGTGGGAGAAAGATAAAGGCAAAAAGTCACAGGTAAAATCATTTCAAGGTACACCTTCACCAAGATCAAATGTAAAATAAAGTAGATATGACGTATGTATTATTGTGGAAAACCTGGTCATTTTTCTAAGAATTGCATGAAAAGAAGATCTAATATATTTAAACAAATAAGGCATACATGAAATTATGTTGATAGAGATGAGGAAATCAGTCATGAATTTAGCAATCTTAAATTATTTGTGTCCAATGTTGCTTTATCAGCAGAAATTGATGATGATAATGCTTGGTTTATAGATTCTAGTGCATCAACCCACATTTCATGCAAAAGAGATTGTCTTGATACCTATCATGAAGTTAATAATGGTGCACATATCTATTTAGGAGATAATAGATCACATCAAATTAAAGGATATGGTGATATAAGTGTTACTATGGCTAATGGACAAGAAAAACAAATTCAAAATGTGGTGTATGTTATAGGATTAAAGAACTTAATTTATATCTCTACTATTACATATCAACATTTGAAAGTTGAATTTGTGAAATCACATTGTTTGGTAAAGGATATGTAGGACAAATACAACCTTGTTGCAAAATGAATGAGAGTTGGAGGATTACAGAAGTTGGATGTGACAAGAATGAGCATCAAACTTTGGCATCAATAGACATGTCAAACATAGAGCTTTGACATCAAAGGTATGGACACTTAAATCATAATGACCTAATGTTACTACAAAATAAAAGGATGGTAGAAGGCCTTCCAAATATTAAGGGTGACCATTTTGCATGTGAAATTTGTGCACTAGGAAAACAACATAGGGAAGAATTTCCTATGCATGAAAATGGAAGAAAATGTGAAATACTTGAACTAGTGCATACTGATTTGTGTGGTCCAATGCAAACTAAGTCACGTGGAGGAGCATATTACTTTCTTATATTTATTGATGATGGCACTAGATACACTTGGGTGTACCTTATAAGAAATAAAAGTGATGTGTTTGAATACTTCAAAGAATTCAAGAATATGGTAGAAAATAAAACACGAGAGAGTATTTAAATACTTCGATCAGATAAAGGTGGTGAGTACACTTAGGAGCTTTTATCAAATACTGCAAACAAAATGGAATTGTGCAACAATTTACTACTACAACATACACCTCAACAAAATGGTGTAGCTGAAAGAAAGAATAGAACATTAGCTGAATGTGCTCATAGTTTGTTGAAAAGTAAAGGAAATTTAATAGTTTTTGGCCAAAGCCACACATGTTGAAATTTGGCACACGAGACGTGTGGTTCCCAAAGGCTTTTATCTTTGGCCTAGGGAAAAGTGTCCAAAAGAATTTAATTTTTCTCCTAAAGTGACTTTATAAAGTTATAAAGTCAAATCTAATTTAAAAGTGACTTTAAGTGATAAAGTTACTAAAATGACTTTATAAAGTTATAAAGTCAAATCTAATTTAAAAGTGACTTTAAGTGATAAAGTTACTAAAGTCTAATTTTAAAGTGACTTTAATAAAGTCAATCTAAAATTAGAAAGGAAAAGTGACTTTGGAAATAAATGACTAAGTGGGTCTTTATTAAAGTGGGGTGAATTAAAAAATAGAAAGTGAGATTTAAATGAGCATTTAATCTCAGCCCTAGATCTCAATCTATTTTAGCCATTGGATTTAGGGATTCCCCAAAAGTCACTTAGAGTTAGGTTAAAGGAGGAAAAGGAGGAAAAGATCATTCATTCTTTCATGAGCAGATTGAGAGAGGAGGAGAAAGAGAGCTGGAGACTTTTTTCTAAAGAGAGCTTGAGAGGGTGAAGGAGAAGAAAAACTCAGCAAGTCCGTACAGCAGCAAGGAGGGCACGGTTTTCGAGGCAGTAAGAGAGTGCACGGATACCGAGGCAGCTTGGCCGTACAGCAGCACAGAAATCCGTACAGCAGTCCGTACAGTAGTATTGAGGCACAATTTTCAAGGAGAAAGGCAGCACGTTTTTCGAGGAATAGTACAGCAGCAAGAGGGCTCGATTTTCTAGGTGGCTGGGCACGTTTATCGAGGCAGCCAGCACTGTTTTCGAGAAAGAAAGCTTGCTGGAGAATTATGTACAGTCCGTATGGCTGTTCAGCTAAGTTCTGGGCATGAATTTCTGAACTGTCATTTGCTGTAATAAATTTATGTTTTGAGTATTTTGCTGTTCTGGCACATTTTCCAAGGCGGAGGCAAGCACAGAAAACCAGATAAGTCTGTAATTAATTTGCTGGAATTTTTTCTGTATATTTCACCTCTCTGTAAAAGCATTTTCCAGAAATAAGAAGGAGCTCTCAAACTGATTTTCCCCAAGAGTTGTAGGGGGTTTTTCCAGGGTCATGTTGACCAAAAATATCTGTGTTAAAATGTGTGAATGATTGTTTTGAGCTTGCTGATTTTTATTTCTGCATTTTCCAGCATTCTGTAAATTTTCCAGAATTTGTGTTTTCAGCAAAAATTTATTTTCAGGTTTGTTAAATGTATGGATATGGGAAAGGGCATTTAAGTAGAATGACTGTTTTATGTGTGCTGATATTTATTTCTGCATTTTCCAGAATTCTGTAATTTTTCCAGAATTTGTGTTTTCAGCAAAATTTATTTTCCAGCTTGTTAAATGTATGGATATGGGAAAGGGCATTTAACTATTTTGGAGTAATAAGGTGAAACTGAAAACCGGGGTGGAAAAACAGAAATTTCTACATGGTATCATAGGTTGAGTGCTGAAAGAGCAGTTTGGGACAGCAAGGAGAAAAATACAACCTGCTGATTTTTCACTCAGAAAATTACAGCAAGCTGATTTTTTTACAAACAGAATTTTCACCTTTACTACAGCAGTGCTATTTTTCAATTTTAGGATAGCAGAATGTCTTTGGGACTGAGGGTGGAGGATAGGTTGGATGGGCATACCAATTACAGTGTTTGGAAGGAGAGAATGCAGAGTATCTTTGAGGAGGCGGAATTCTGGGACATAATGGTGCATACCGCACAGAACCCTGTAAATGTGCCTACTGATGCTACTCAGTTGGCAGCATATAATAAAAATAACAACAAGGGTAAGAGACTGATTCTAGACGGAATCAAAGACCATTGCATTCCTCATGTGAGAGGAAAGAGAAATGCTCATGAGATGTGGACAACATTGACCAACCTCTACCAGAGTACCAATGAGAACCGAAAAATGGTCCTGAAGGAGAAGCTGAAGAACATTAAGATGGGTAAGACTGATAGTGCAGCTGCATATCTCACAAAGATTACTAATGTGAGAGATGAGTTGGCAGCGATTGGAGAGGCCATTCCACCCACTGAGTTGGTGCGGATTGCAGTGAATGGCCTCCCCGGTTCATGGATGAACTTTGCTGATGGAGTTTGTGCACGTGAGACCCTTCCCACATGGGAGAGGTTTTGGGATGATTGCATTCAGACAGAGATCAGGAAAGGTCAGCTTGGGGCAGCCAAGCCAGTTGAGTAGGATGAGGATGTAGCACTGTTGGCAGGACGCAAGAAAGGCAAAGGGAAGAAGCAGGCTTCCACAAGCAATGGTGGGGGCAAAGGCAAAGGTAAAGGTAAACAGGATAACACATAGAAGGACTATTCCAAGGTGAAGTGTTGGAATTGTCAGAAGATGGGACACTATGCAGTGGTGTGTCCGGAGAAGAAGAAGAAGAAGGGGAAGAACCAGAGCATGGCAGCTTCAGCAAAGGTTGAGGACTTTGCAGATCGCTTTGACCGGGAGTTTGGGTTCATTGCGTGTGAGTCTTCTAGTGCAGGATTATCTGCCATAGAGGTTCAGAGGGAGCATGCATTTCCCTCGATTAGCGGAGCATCTTCGGGTATCTGGTATGTGGACAGTGGAGCTTCACGTCACATGACAGGAGTCCGTGAGTACTTCTCAGAGCTTTCAGAGAGTGGCACTGATGTAGAGGTAGTACTCGGTGATGACAGAGTTGTTAGAGCAGCCGGTGTGGGAACATTGACATTTCAGAGGGAGTCCAAACCTCCCTTGAAGGTGTCAGATGTTCTTTATGTGCCAGGGATGAGGAAGAACCTCATATCCGTCTCAGCTTTGGAGGACAGAGGATATGAGATACTATTCAGGGGAGGATAGGTGTTGATGTATCCCAGGGGCACTCCAGCTGATTCATCTAGAGTGATAGGTGTACGCCATGCAAAGGTGTACAAGTTTGCATTTCAGTCCCTTTTGGCATTGAGCAGCAGTACCGACAGCAGAGCTAGCAGTTCTGAGCAGTGTGAGATTTGGCACCGCAGGATGGGGCACATGCATCATGGAGCCTTGAGGACCTTGCGGGAGATCACTACAGGTGTGCCAGAGTTCAGTACTGATCACTTTGATACTTGCAGAGGATGTGCGATGGGCAAGTTTGCCAAATCCCCTTTTCCCAGCAGTGACAACAGAGCGACTGGGATACTTGATTTGATTCACTCCGATGTGAGCGGTCGGATGTCTCATGTTTCCTTGAGTGGATATGAGTACTATGTGTTATTCATTGATGATCACTCCAGGAGGACCTGGATTTATTTCTTGAAGACCAAGAGTGAGGTCTTCAAGCGGTTTCAGGAGTTCAGAGCTCTTGTGGAGACACAGACAGGTCGGAAGGTCAAGTCCCCGAGGTCGGACAATGGAGGAGAGTACACCCTTGGAGAGTTTGTTGACTATTGTGTGGAGGCAGGCATTAGGAGGGAGTTCACTGTTCCTTACAACCCCCAGCAGAACGGGGTTGCGGAGAGGAAGAACAGATCCATCGGAGGGGCTGCCAAAGCCATGTTACATGATCAGGGGTTGCCATTGTTTTGTGGGCAGAGGCCTGCAACACAGCTGTTTATTTGCAGAATAGGAGTCCACATCGTGCCTTGGGGCACATGACTCCAGAGGAGGCTTTTTTTGGGAAGAAGCCTGATATTGGTCATCTTCGTATCTTTGGGTGCATTACATACTCCTACATACCCAAGGAGAAGAGGACCAAACTAGAGCCCACCGCGAGGAAGGTATCTTTGTGACTCTGGTGAGAGGATACTAAGAATACTTCGGTTACATTCTGCACGAAGGGAAAGTTGTTGTCGGGCGGGATGTGAAGGCCGAGAGGACGGGGGCTTTAGGAGGTCACGGGATGGAAATGTGCGGATCAGCCGGACCTGGCAGCAGTTGAGTCGGTCACGGGGATCCAGTGGGCGAGGGGATTCGGAGGGTCCGGAGATACATCCGCAGCGAGATGTCCGGAGGTCGGGTCGGTGGGTAGTGGCTCTGAGAAGAGGAGGAGGGTAGTGCTACGGGCGGCATGCGGAGAGCGATCCACGAGCATTACATTGGGGAGTCCCTTGATGGAAAGTTCACATGGTACCTCGACTTCTACGGAAGGTTGGGGTGCGAGACGAAGGACGACGGACAGACAGTCAGGAGTTCAGGCTCTTGATGTTGAGGAGGAGGAGTTTTATTCTCCGGCGGGAGAAGTGTGCTCAGGGAAGAGGAAGCCCAAGTGGCTTTAGGACACCTTGAGAGATGCCACATCTGTTGCTGAGCCTAAGAGGCCGGTCAGAGAGAGCAGACCACCTGAGAGGTTTTGTAGCTATATGGCAATGGCTACCAGCATCCTTGACTCTGAGCCTTCTAGCTATGAGGGGGCAGCTAGCCAGCAGGTCTGGAGAGAGGCCATGCAGGAGGAGTATTCTTCTATCATGAAGAATGATGTTTGGGAGGTGGTGCCGAGGCCTGAGGGAAAATCCGTGGTTACTTCCAGATGGCTTTACAAGGTAAAGCATGCTGCAGATGGCAGCATTGAGAAATTCAAAGCGAGGTTTGTGGCTAGAGGGTTCTCCCAGGTAGAGGGAGTTGATTATGAGGAGACCTTCACTCCCATGGCTCGATATACTTCGATCCGCTCCATTATATCGATAGCAGCAGAGATGGGTTGGAAGATCCACCAGATGGATGTGAAGACCGCATTTCTCAATGGCTTCATACAGGAGGAGGTGTACATTGAGCAGCCACAGGGCTTTGATGTGCATGGGAAGGAGTCCCATGTGTGCAGACTGAAGAAGGCCCTTTATGGCCTGAAGCAAGCTCCCAGAGCTTGGTACTCCAGGATAGATACTTACTTGCAGAAGATGGGTTTCACAAAGAGTGAGGCGGATCCGAACCTTTACTATATTGTGATAGGTGAGGAGCCTCTCATTCTGGTGCTGTATGTGGATGACTTAGTCATTACAGGTGCAGAGAGACTCATAGAGCATTGCAAGAGAGATCTTGCGGCGGAGTTTGAGATGAAGGACATCGGCTTGATGCATTACTTTTTGGGTTTGGAGGTGTGGCAGGAGGAGGGGCATTTCTTCCTGGGACGGGGGAAGTATATTGTGGACATCCTTGGCAGATTCCACATGGAGGATTGTAGACCCATGTCGACACCGATGATCACCAACTGGAAGAAGCTTCATGCTTCGGATTCCGAGTTGGTGGATCCCACATTGTACAGACAGCTGATTGGTTCCTTGATGTATTTGGTCAACACTAGGCCGGATATTTGTTTTGCAGTCAACACGATGAGTCAGTTTATGTGTGAGCCTAGGAAGGTTCACTGGGTGGCTGCAAAACACATTTTGCGGTACTTGCAGGGGACAGTGGATTATGGTCTGGACTACAGGCAGGGGGATGGAGTGAGATTGGCGGGTTACACTGATTCTGATTGGGCAGGTTGTGCTTCTGATAGGAAGAGCACTTCAGGGTGTTGTTTTGGGTTGGGTTCGGCAGTGGTGTCATGGTTCAGCCGGAAGCAGCAATCAGTAGCATTGAGTTCAGCGGAAGCAGAGTATATGGCAGCCAGTCTAGCTAGTTGTGAGGCCATCTAGCTTCGCAAGATGTTGTTTGGCTTATTTGGTCAGCCGTTGAGACCTTCAGTGATTTACTGTGATAATCAGAGTTGCATTAAACTCACGGAGAATCCAGTATTTCATGACAGGTCAAAGCATATCGGGATTAAATATCATTTCATCAGAGACTATGTTCAGAAGGGAGCTGTGAAGCTTGAGTATATTCCCACTGATGAGCAGGTTGCAGATATTCTTACCAAAGCCTTACCACGGGGCAAGCATGTCTACTTCAAAGACAAGATGGGTGTGGTGAGGAACACCTTCCTCGGTAAGAGGGAGTGTTGAAATTTGGATACCGGAGGACAGGTGGTTCCCTAAGGCTTTGATCTTTGGCCTAGGGAAAAGTGTCCAAAATAATTTAATTTTTCTCCAAAAGTGACTTTATAAAGTTGTAAAGTCAAATCTAATTTAAAAGTGACTTTAAGTGATAAAGTTACTAAGTGACTTTAAGTGATAAAGTTACTAAAGTCTAATTTTAAAGTGACTTTAATAAAGTCAATGTAAAATTAGAAAGGAAAAGTGACTTTGGAAATAAATGACTAAGTGGGTCTTTATTAAAGTGGGGTGAATTAAAAAATGAAAAGTGAGATTTAAATGAGCATTTAATCTCAGCCCTAGATCTCAATCTATCTCAGCCATTGGATTTAGGGATTCCCCAAAAGTCACTTAGGGTTAGGTTAAAGGAGGAAAAGATCATTCATTCTTTCATGAGCAGATTGAGAGGGGAGGAGAAGGAGAGCTGGAGACTTTTTTCTGAAGAGAGCTTGAGAAGGTGAAGGAGAAGAAAAACTCAGCAAGTCCGTACAGCAGCAAGGAGGGCACGGTTTTCGAGGCAGTAAGAGAGTGCACGGATATCGAGGCAGCTTGGCCGTACAGCAGCACAGAAATCTGTACAGCAGTCCGTACAGCGGTATTGAGGCACGATTTTCAAGGAGAAAGGCAGCATGTTTTTCGAGGAATAGTATAGCAGCAAGAGGGCTTGATTTTCTAGGTGGCTGGGCACGTTTATCGAGGCAGAGAGCACTGTTTTCGAGAAAGCCAGCTTGCTGGAAAATTCCGTACAGTCCGTACAGTCTGTACGGCTGTTCAGCTAAGTTCTGGGCACGAATTTCTGAACTGTCATTTGCTGTAATAAATTTCTGTTTTGAGTATTTTGCTGTTCTGGCACGTTTTCCAAGGCGGAGGCAAGCACGGAAAACCAGATAAGTCTGTTATTAAGCATGTCAAACATAGAGCTTTGGCATCAAAGGTATGGGCACTTAAATCATAATGAATTAATGTTACTTCAAAAGAAAATTATGGTAGAAGGCCTTCCAAATATTAATGGGGAACACTTTGAATGTGAAGGTTGTACACTAGGAAAACAACATAGAGAAGAATTTCATATGCATGAAAATAAAAGAAAATGTGAAATACTTGAACTAGTGCATACTGATGTATGTGGTCCAATGCAAACTAAGTCACTTGGTGGAGCATATTACTTTCTTATATTTATTGATGATAGTACTAGATACACTTGGGTGTACTTTATAAGATATAAAAGTGATGTGTTTGAATACTTTAAAGAATTCAAGAATATGGTAGAAAAACAATCAAGAAAGAGTATTAAAATTCTTCGATCAGATAAAGGTGGTGAGTACACTTCAGGAGCTTTTATCAAATATTGCAAACAAAATGGAATTGTGCAACAATTTACAGTACCACATACACCTCAGCAAAATGGTGTAGCTGAAAGAAAGAATAGAACATTAGTTGAATGTGCTCGGAGTATGTTGAAAAGTAAAGGACTTTCTAATAGTTTTTGGGCTGAAGCCATTAATACAGCTGTATATCTAAAAAATAGAAGTCCTACAAAATATCTTGAGCACAAAACACCATTTGAAGCATTTTATGGTTTTAAACCTAAAGTTAGTCATTTAAGGATATTTGGATGTAAGGCCTTTGCTCATATTCCTAAGGAGGATAGGAGAAAATTAGACGCCAAAGCTATCAAATGCATTTTTATTGGATATTGTACTAATCGAAAGGCATATAAAATGTATGATCCAAATACTCACAAGGTCTTTGCAAGCAGAGATGTTATATTTCATGAGCATGATCTTAAACAAATAAAAGATGATGAATATAATGTATGGCATCCTACTTATAACAACTTTAAAGAAGATGAAGTTGTGGAATCATCTCAAGAAAGCATGGACATTCCAAAAGATAGTTCAAGAAGTCAAAGTCCACAGAGAAGTGATGAAAGCACTCCACAGAGAAGAAGAAGAGGAGAAGGTACTCCACTGTGTAATGAATCTCTAAGAAGGTCAACATGACAAATACAAACCCCTATCAGGTATAAATATTATGCTTTAATGTCTCAAGTAATGAATGTTTTTGAGCCTTCAAATTATGAAGAAGCCAAAAATCACAAAGAATGGATGGAAGCTATGAAAGAAGAATATAACTCTATAATGAAAAATGAAACTTGGGAATTAACAGAATTACCTGAAATAAAGTCCCTATAGGATCAAAATGGTTGTACAAGACAAAGTTTAATGCAGATGGTAGCATAGACAAGTATAAGGCAAGATTGGTTGCAAAAGGTTATTCACAAAAGGAAGGTATAGATTATGAAGATACCTTTGCTCCAGTAGCAAAAATGAACACAATTAGAATATTTATAGCATTGGCCACTAAATATGATTGGAATCTATATCAATTAGATGTGAAGTCAGCTTTCCTAAATGGGGAGTTAAAAGAGGAGATTTATCTTGTTCAACCAGAAGGATTTGAAAAGAAGGGACAAGAACATCTTGTATGAAAATTAAAAAAGGCCTTATATGGACTAAAACAAGCACCGAGATCTTGGTATGAGAAAATAGATAAATTCTTCTTTCAGCAAGGATTTAACAAAAGCAAGAATGATCCTAATTTATATGTCAAGACAGATAGAAATGGAGACATAGCATTAATCTCTATATATGTTGATGATCTAATAATAACAGGGAGTGCTGCTAAAATGATTAATGGTATAAAAATGAAGTTATCACAAAAATTTGAGATGAAGGATCTTGGACAAATGCATTATTGTCTAGGTCTTGAAGTATGGAGAAATAATGGAAGAACTTTAATCACACAAAGCAAATATACAAACGAGGTACTAAAGAGATTTCATATGAAAGGATGTAAAGCAGTGAGTACTCCATTGGAACAAAATATCAAATTGAGAAATGATGATGGAACAAAGGAGGTGAATGGAACATTGTATCGACAATTAATGGGAAATCTGAATTATCTCACTACCACTAGACTGAACATTGCTTATGCAGTAAGCATACTTAGTAAATTTATGGCTAAGCCCCTTGAGAGCCATTGGATGGCTGCAAAAAGGGTCCTTCGATATTTAAAGGGAACTATCAATTTTGGTATTGAATATACTAATGATTGTAATGTTGAATTGACAGGTCATTCTGATTCTCACTGGGCCGGAAATCCAGATGACAGGAAATCCACCACTGGATATGTGTTCAATATAGGTTCAGGAGCAATATCATGGAGCATTAAGAAACAACCAACATTATCCTTGTCATCAACTGAAGCAGAATATAAAGCCTTATGTAGTACCACCTGTGAAGATATATGGCTAAGAAGAATACTTGAAGATATAGGTGAAGCTCAAGAAGAACCGACAGTGATCAGATGTGATAATCAAAGCACCATCAAATTGGAAAACAATCCTGTCTATCATGCAAGGACAAAGCATATAGGCACACAATATCATTTTGTAAGAGAAAAGGTCCAATCAAAAGAAATTGACTTAATATATTGTAATACAAATGAAAATGTAGCTGTCATATTCACTAAGCCTCTTGGGAAGGTTAAATTTGAGACTTGTAGGAGTAAGTTATGTGTTGTAGAAAATCCAAATTATGTTGTAAGCCTAGCTGAGACTTAGACCAGCAGGCATGTCAATTAAGAGTATGTTTGTGTCCTATGTATATTGTGTCTGTGTATGGTTGGAATTAAGGGGGAGTGTTGGATATACATTAATTCCAACCAACCCG